>JBAMDO010000094.1:0-203931 GCA_037074765.1 Mansonella perstans
ATGAAATTTCAGTTATGATTAGATATTTTCAATAATATGAAATTTCAGTTATGATTAGATATTTTCAATAATATGAAATTTCAGTTATGATTAGATATTTTCAATAATATGAAATTTCAGTTATGATTAGATATTTTCAATAATATGAAATTTCAGTTATGATTAGATATTTTCAATAATATGAAATTTCAGTTATGATTAGATATTTTCAATAATATGAAATTTCAGTTATGATTAGATATTTTCAATAATATGAAATTTCAGTTATGATTAGATATTTTCAGTAATATGAAATTTCAGTTATGATTAAATATTTTCAATAATATGAATAAGAAACAAATAAAAGGGCTTATTGGTGATTGAATTTCATTAGTTCTCACACTGATTTTATTTGGGTTCAATTCAAAGCTCTATCTCTAGTGAAATCTCTTGGCATACTGTATATCTAACATATATGATATTTTTTGTTATCTTTCTAAAATCGATACATCTGACGTTATTGTCAGTTCGATTTTTATTTGTAGTGTTTAATCAAGTTTGTTTTGTTGCTGGCTGTGTAATTTCCTCTCCTAATGTGTTTCAGCTGTGCAAATAGTGAATGATCCACGCCAGCTGAAAATTCCTTCATTACTTAACATAACATTTCTATGTGCCTTAGGTTTTCTTACGAATATGATCTTTTGTGTTCTCATATGTAAAGGAGGTGAAAGAAAGAGAATCCGATGAAAAAAACGAGAATCCGATAAAGAAAATCCGAGAATCCGATTGAAAGATCGTATTGCGGGTATTATAGAATCTTGTTAAACTCCCAAAGTTTCATTTGAACCAGAAAGACGAACACCAGGAACTCAATCAACGGCTATTAAACAGAACAATCCAGTTAGGTAGTATCACTGGATAACAATTTTTAAAATTTATCCATGTATTGAAAATAAACGATCGGGATAAAATGTGATACTAGTTCGAATGATTTTGAATAGTTTAAGAATATCCATAACATTGATTTGCTATCTTCAAAAGGATGAAGTAAAGGGTTTGATATAAAGTATATGCTATCATATTATCAATCTTACTATGTCCCATGTTGCAAACGAAGAATGGTAGAGATTATCTGGAAAGTACTGTGTTTTGAAGGATAGAAAAGATAAAATGTAGAAGTATAGGATAAATTGAATATGATTTAAGTGCTGGATGACTCATGCTGATAATGGAAGTTCGCAAAATAAATGAGTCAGAGAACTGGTCGATTTATTCATCCTGCAAGGGTCATAAATCAAACTCTGTTGAAGATATTGAAATTGCTAACTGTCTTGCCCGTTATTTGATCAAATGAAAACTAGTTTTTTGGAAAAGCAACTAATTCTCGGAAAACATATGTCATTGCAAAGTCATAAGAGGCGGGGAATTTAAAAGAAAAATTGCCAGAGGATTCATTGTTGTGGTAATAATAATCCGGTGCTGTTGCTTTCCCGTCCTCGTAATCCGATCGATTTGTTTCTGTTGAAGGTAAAAAGCTACCATACTCACTGCAGAAATCTCTCCACTATTGTTTCTTTCAACTTTTTATCATCGTTTTATCCAAATGCACATTTAGCACTCATTTTGAATTCTAGATTTCTCAAATGCCGCCTTTGTCAACTAATGATAATTACAAATCTCGGGTTTCTAATTTAGCTTTAAATTCAACTTTTTCCTTGTTTCGTTTGAGTCTAAAAAATCTCGAAAATTAGTTCATTCGATGGACACTTATTGATGATTCATCACAATCGTTCACCAGAATGCGTTCATCAGATTTTTCAAATTCCATAAACATAACGGATTCTGAAAATTTTCATGACACATTTTTGTCATTTTTATAGTGAGGTAGCAGATACAGTGTCATTCTCTGCACCATTCATATTATCTAAGGATAACAACAATTACAAACACAGAATTCATTATCTCCTCTTGAAAAAGATAGTAATCCTTGATGAATCATTTCGATTTACTTCACATTTTTGCAAAAATTACAAAAAACTATTTTGTGGAAGAAAACTCTTGCAAGTCCAGTTTTCATCATTTCATTTTGAACTAAAATTAAATTATTGAAGTTGTTATTACATGTAACGGATTTTTTAAAAATTTTAATACTCCAACAATGCTCTTTTCTGTATAGTTATTTATTTTATCAATCATTGAGATTATGAAGACCACTTGTGACTTTAAAATAACTTTTGTGGAAGAAAACTTTTCCAAGATTTTAGGACGTTTAATGACTTCATAATCCTTCATGATTTCATCTGCTATTTTACGCAGCAGTAGACTGAGAATTATTCTTTAGCTTAATTATAATTGTTAGTAAGGTTCTCGAATGTTTTGTGTGGGTGTTTTTGAAATTTCTTTTGAGCAGTAACATAGGATGATAGTATTAATTTTATTAATAATATTTCACGCTGAAAACAAACATCAAATATAGGTTTTCGGATTTCTTCCAATCTTTAAGAGAATGTAGAGAAATAGCAAAATTCGAGATTACCAAGAGTCTATCAAACTGACGATAACACCCCATCTATCTTTTGATTTTCTAACTCTCTCACAAGCATTCGTGTGATATTACACCCGTTTGGCTCTGGATGAGAGAAGCACAATTAATCTTTTCATCTTCTGATTAAAGATTTTCATTTCCAGATTGTCATTTAATTGTTATAATTCAATTTGCTTTTACAAGAGAACATTTTGCTTTGTTTTATATATTGGTTATTATATATTGTTTGTCACGCTAAGTCAGCTAGACTTCAGAAAATTCCACTTCCACAATATACTTTCTAGGTAATTCTATTTTGCAGAATCGTTTGGATTACAAAGCCACAAAGAATTTCACCTCAAGATCGATCAACCATGAAACTTCTTTTTTGGTATGCTTTTTTCTACGCTAGATTTTTTTAAGTCATGCTTTGCAAAATTTCTTATTTATTTATTGATCACTTTGCATCTTACACACACAGCAGTTTCTTTGTCTTAAATATGTAAGAAAAATATTTTCATACGAATAATGATTAGAAGAAAGATTTTTCAGTGGTTTAAATTCAAATGTAGAATTGAGTTTGTAGTATTTTAGTATGTTTAATTATCCGGCGCAGAAGAATGTTACTTACATCATTAAAAATATCATCATCTTTTAAACATTTTCAGCTACAGCTGGAAACAATAATTTGATTTAATTAAATCACTGAAAATTATTTCGAAATTCCTGTTCTTGCACAGAATAAAAACTCACTGTTTTACATTAATCCCGCATACCATACATCGTTCATTAAATTTTATTTTTTGGATCTTTAGAAGTAAAGGCACAAGAGCTGCTGTTTTGATATCGAGTTGATAAAACTTCACGCAAAATTTTAATTTTAATCAAGTGACTTCCAACTTCTTTTTCATATTCTCTTAAAAGTATAAAGCATAATACCAATAATGCTACATAATTCGAAAGTGTAACCAATGATAAATAATAGAAGGAGATTCCTTTCACTTTATGCCAAATGTTGTTTATCAAACACTAATTATTTTCATGTAGTTTGTTAGTATTCGCGATAACAACATTGGAGGCAGGCATAATGAAAAGATACAATAAACGTTTCGCTGGATTCAGTGTTGCCGGAATTGGTGGAACAGCCGGATGTGTGATCGTGGTATGATTTTTGAAAATATTTATAGGTCTTGCTTTGGTTTTTCTAACCAAAGATAAAAAAAGATTAAATGTAGTAAATCGCGGGGGTTGAAGAAAAATGAAGCAGAAATATTTCCCACGATTAATTAATTCTCAGTGGTCAAGAATTGTTTGAGTCCGTCTAGAAAATCATAATTTACAGGGTAATAAACTGTTTGCTAATGGCTTATTCCTTCGAGAACTGACCGATAAAGAACAAATAGAGCTTGCAAAATACGTCAACGAAACAAGTAAATACAAGGAGGTATCCTAAGAATATTAAATTGTGAATGCCAGTAATGTAAATCGCATTTCCAGTATCATTCTCTTATTTTTCTAATTCGTAAAGATACATCATTTTTGTATCTTTACTTTCTGTCGTTAAACTCAACAGCGAACGCCTTTTTTCATTCAATTTATTAAGCGGATAAAATGATTCGTCTCGTTCATTTTATTACTTTAGAGAAAATTTGGGACCATAGGAATGAAGTAAAACTCTCAAAAACTGGGCTGATGAAGAGAACTGTACCACTCCCATGCTCACAAATTTGGGTCGAAACCTTTTGAAATGATATTTCTATTCATTGGCATTTAAAATATTTTACCGTAGCAGGTTTTAAAGGCAATAGGTGCTATTTATATAAATTGAGGAATCTCAAAATATAAACTTCAAGAGTGAATGAAGCCCATTTCTGTAGAAACTAAAGACATTATTGGAAGAAAGACGCAAGAATTGGCACTTTGTGCGGCACAGCGAGAAAGATTCCAAGATTTTATCGTCTCTCGCAGAAAAGAATTTCTCTAAACCGCCCAAAAAACCATCGTTCTGCACTGCTGCTGATACTACTCAATATTATTTTGACGGCTGCATGGTTCAGGTATTTCTACAGTTATTAACCCTGAAGTACTGTGCTGAAAATAGAGTTATTGGATCTAGACTTATTCAAAATGATAACTCAAAGCTGAAAGCATTCATAGGATGGGAAATACTGAGAGTTACAATTGCAGAAAAGTAACGGTGATAAAGCTCTTTCTGACTTATTGCAGAATAATAAAGTATATGTGGGACGTACGCCTGTAAGAGACTTGACGACAGAAGAAATAGAAAAGTTGAAAGTGTTCGATGAAAAAATGACAAAGTACCAGAAATATTTGTCTTCTTCCATTCAACAGGTAATAGGTAATTTCATTTGAAATTAGAAATTGTCAAGTCCCATGTCATGATTCATTATTTTTTTAAATATAGCCATTTTATTCTGTTGAGAAATCTCGAAGCGAAAATTTGAGTTGTATATTGTTTTCCAGCAAATGAATAGTCTTTTCGGTGACAAGACAAATCTGCTGAGTTTATTTACGGATACACATCTTGAGAGCGATCAGCAAAAATCGGAAGAAACAACTGCCTCGACGGCGACAACTGAAACACCAATTGAAGCGCCAGAAACACCAAATTTCTGTATTGCAATATATTGAAACAATTTGAAACAGAGAATGGAGCAATACTGCTGAAAGCCACGTTTATTTATTAATGTGTGTATGTGTGCATATGATATTTCTACATTATTTTCACCAAAATTGAAGTAATCTTGTTTTATACCCTTCAGATTTATCCAACAGAAAGATTATTTTTAAATTCTGATTCACATCAATAGCTATTCTTTTAATTATCAGTAGTTTTAATCGCCAATAAATTTTTCACAGCTATTCGCATTATCTATAATTTTGCTGCTTCTAAAATGCAAACATATTATACATTTTCTTTCCTCACCGTTCATTGGAATATCTCTGCTTTCGACTAAGAGCTGTTCCTTTACTTTTACAATTGCTGTTGTTTGTGAATGACAATAATTAAATTTCAATTTTAGTCATCGTTGTTAATCACAACACATATATACTAATGCTGCTGACTTCGATAGTAAGAAATATTTGAAACAATCAATTTGCTTTATTATGCCCTGATTTCGAAAAACAGAAATAAGATTGAAAAAAGGAAATCTCCAATGGAATGAAATCATTGTTGCTTAACTGAGGATAACCATAAAGCACATATACATTAAAGAATATAAAAAAAAAAATAAAACTAAACTTACAAAATACATAGGACCGGACCGCTTCTTGGACAAAAATGTAAAACAAGCAAAATCAAGAAACTAACTTGCTAACGGCTAATTGCTTAATTCATACTATGAAAAAGATCGAATACAATAAGAAACAATGATTTCAGAATGCGGTGAAAGTCAAACTTGAAGAAGTACGTATTAGATTCAATTTCCAACACACCTTTTAACCACCACTACCCTGTATAACAATTAGTTTATAGCCAACCAGTGCTTTGAAATCAATTCACTGTTTATAAATAGCCAAGTGCCATAAAAGATATACGGTAGATTGCGCCACTCATAGTGTGAAACTGATCTGATTCAAGTGCACCGAGCCCAACCAGTTCGACATCCTCACCACCACAAGGTACCAGCACCACCAGAACCTCTTTACCCAACCAGTCCGACATCCTCACCACTAAAAGGTACCAACACCACCAGAACCTCTTTACCCAACCAGTCCGACATTCTCACCACCACAAGGTACCAACACCACCACAAGGTACCAGCACGTTGTTGTTGTTGACCAGAACCTCTTTACCCAACCAGTCCGACATCCTCACCACTAAAAGATATCAGCACCACCAGAACCTCTTTACCCCAACCAGTCCGACATCCTCACCACTAAAAGGTACTAGCACCACCAGAACTTCTTTACACGAGTCCCCGTTCGCGCAGTTTTGAGAACAAATCCTCTAGTCCTCAACTTTTCGGCTCGCAATGCGAACCATCTGGACAAAATATGAATCATGCTTACCCTAGGATCAACGGGATCTTTCTCCACAATTACATATAAATTTTTTGCAAATGACATTCAGTGGTTCGTATTCTTCGTCTTCACTGTATTTTATTTTTTTCTTCTATACGCTCTTTCTCCTCCCTTTTCTACTCTGTCAATCTTTTTTATACAAAAAAATTTTTGTATAAAAATTTTTTGAAATGAAATTCAAAAATGATATCGGAAATGTTAATTAATGGAAAAATCATCAACATTTGCATATCATGATAAGATCATTCAAAAGTTGCTTACTTTTTACACAAAGTAATTGTGTAATTTATAGGTAACAACAATGCACATTGCAGATAGAAATATTAAAACAAAAATAAATCTGTAAAAAATTTAAATGAAATGTGCAAATGAATCAGCATTGAATTTATTAATTTCTTTTTTTTTTCAAGTATTCAATTCAATTTCCTAGCATTCAATACCATTTCCCTAATCATATAAAAAGTTTATTACAATTACCGAATGAAATTTCCCATTTTACAAAAGACAAGAAATAACGATAAAAGTGAAATTTTGATTATATTTCTCAACTAATTCGACAACATCAATTCTTTTACTTTCTTTACTTTCACCTTTAACAACATTCGGTCATTAAAGCTTTTTCAGGATTATCGTTGAATACAACATTCTATTTTATCTGGAATACTTTGGATAAAGTATAAAATTATATATGAACCATATATAGTCGATTTACAGAAAAAGAAACATCGAATTGCTTTTTCTTACATTTTCACTCATCACTTATTAACTATGCTTAATAGTCCAGGTATTTAACTACAAACATTTAGTGCCTTAGGCCTTCGATTAAGCAATAGTTAATTTTATTTTTGTACGTATTACAAAGATGATTTGATAAGTGCCTGATAAGAGAATATATTTGTATCTATGATAAGAATAACGCACAAGTTCTCACTATTAAAATAAAAGGAAGAAGTAATTTACTGATAACTAATAGCTAATTCAATTACAATAATGTATAATATGTCAAAAAAAGGTTTGCTCGTAAGAGACAGCTTATTGCCACACTAATTAGCAATAGTAAAATCTTGTCACTTACCGTATCTCAGATAAGATATCATAAAATATAAATACAGAAGATATTACTGTTTTATACGAATTTTTTTAAAAATAGCTAAGAGATTGTTTACAAACATATTTCATCTAACTGCACAATGGATAGCTTGAAATACAAAGATAATTAAAAGTATATATTATATTTTTAGTTGTTTTATATTTTTATATCCATTTTCAGTTTCGACTCAAGCTACAACATCTTATTTTCTTCGTTTGTTGTAAAGAGCATAGGAAAACGAACAAATTACAACGAAGATAGATTTCGAGATCTTCCATTCATCACCATCAAATCTGTTATCTACAAATTTAATTTATTAAGTCAAGGCAGTAGGAATTTAAAAAACATATCTGTCGCTGATTTGCTGTCCTTTTCATAGGATGATTGCAGGGATACGAGCTCAATTTGACCGTGGACCCAATTAATTTGATCCTTCAGTAGGGACCTGTCTAACGTGGGAGAATTACCGGAATCATATGCCACTGTCAATACAGCTCGCGAAGTCACAGAAGCTTCAACAAAGAAGAAAGATGGACACCTCACAGAGCTAAGCGAGTTTCCTCTGCCCGGATTTAGGTTTAAAGTTGATTTCGGAAGAGTCGCATCCTTAATAAAATTTAATGCTTTTCTAAATCTTAATGCTAAGTTCGTGTGATAATGTGATAAATGCAGAGAGTATAACTCATGCATCTTGTGTCCAAGTTAAAGAAATAACTCAATAAATTTGAAGCTGATCGATTGATTGACCAAATCGTCTATATTAATTTAAGTACAACATAAATAACCGAGCAAAATTAATTAGTATCAAATTTCAGAAAGGAATTTCTAGTTCAGGCAAATAAAGTGCTTCACAGATTTGATGATGATCTGAACATTTGATGATTCCCTTTTCAAAAGTCTAAAATCTTCCGTTTTCTGACAGAAAAGCTTCCCTAAAGACTAAAATCATTAAAACTCATTAAACTCCAATGAGAATTAATTTTAGCATTGTAAGTATTCCAGAAATGCTTGCAGCTCATTCGTGTTCATAATTGAAAGTCAAAAGTATCTTATCTAAACTTATTTATTCCTTCTCTTCAATCCTCTCAGTTCCTACTCTGTAGATCAAGCAGACTGAGAAGTTTGCCAAGATATTTCCAAGTGTTATATCGTCTAATTTTAAGGATCATTCAGCAATGTCGATCGGTATGCATATAATAAGAATACTTCAAATCTACCCATTTTAAGCCTATTCAATGGAAAATAAGGATTCAATTTTTTGGGAGACAAAAAAATGTCCTTAAAGCAAATGACCTAACCAAAAATACATTTTTTGATTACTAAGATTATAATTATGTAATGGCTATTTAATGCTCGTTTGACTCTATTATTTCTACTTTAATGCGGTATCTTTTTACTATCCTCAGATTGACTTACCAATGCCGCTCGACATGTCCTCAATTCTTACCTGGGTATTTCATTGCGTGATTCGCACTGCGTGAGATGATCTCAGAACAATGTTTTCGACGCCTCGGCACTGTACCGTTTAAAACATCCGAAATGCAACACTCTTTTCATGTTATGCAATCAAGCAATTTGACCGTTATTAATTGGATTTTTATTCTATTTTTGCTATTTATGCCAAAAATAAAGTATCTCATAGACAACAAAATTTCCATCCGAAACATTTTTATTCTTTTTTAAATGTTTCGGTGCTTTTATTGTTATTCATTAAGTTGAAACTAACATTAGCTTTACTTTTAATCAATTGTTGATATTTGAAGCTTCATAAAACTTGAGGTATTGTTTGTTCCAAGCGAAAATTGTACAAAAATATTCCAAGTTTTCTTCAGCTTTCCAATATTTTAAAAATCCTACGTTCCTTTAAATCACCGGTCAAACGTTTCTCTTCCTCGGTGGCATCATATGCAACAGTATTTCAAAGCTTACTTTGAAATCCTAGAAATATAATGCTCCTATCACAGCATTCTCCTATCCCGTATAGACTGCCATAAGAAATTTATTTCATAAAAGAACATTTGAGCAATGCCTTAATTTTTTTTTTTAATAAATTTTTCAAATTTATTTCAGCTTTCTTAATTTATTTTAGTTTGATTATAATTTAATTAAATACGTTGCTCCATGACTTCCTCACTTATTGATTAATTATTTTCCTTCATAAAATTCAAATATATGATCACTAGTGAGTGATGATCAAATGAGAGTCATTTTTCAATTTAACAGACATATTTTGGGATACATTTGGTCATTGTTATCAAAAATATATCTTCAATTTTTATAGTTCTGTAATAACAAATAAGATAATAAGAACTGGATCAATGAACTGACCGACCATTTTTTGAATCACAGTCAGATTTATTGCCGTATTCCTATGACCTAAAAATAGGCCGAAATAAAACATTCGAAGCAATTATGCTAATAGCTATTGAAAAATTTTGATAGATGTTCTCTAATTTCTTTCAATATTTTACGAATTTTATTGTATTTCAAATGAAAACATATTTGTTTTCACAACGCTTTCATTTTTGGATATTGAAGTAATTCCAATCTCCCAAAGTTCACAGTTAAAAAAATTCGACCATAATAGGAATGGTGGTGATTAAGTTTTTGGCAAAACTAATTTTAGTCATAATTTTAATTATGTGACAGACATATGCTATATTACCTTGCAATCGAAGTTTATTTTCATCTATAAAAGACCTCGAGATCGCTCATATGCTGCATCTCGAGATCTCTCATATATCACATCCTTTCTCTTTTTCTTTTTCTGTCGCTGCATCTTTCGACATCGTTTCCTCATTTCCTAATCATTCTGAACACTAGATTTATGTAAATTTATAACAAGTGGATAATCACTAAGCACTAAGCTTAATAATCTAACTGCTTTTTAAATCAGCGCTTAAAAGGTGCCGCTTGGAGTGCTGATTTCTTAATATTTGGTCGAATAGCTCATAGAGTTGGAAGCAATTAATATGCTAATTATTATGTGCTTCCTCTTTTATGGATTTCAATCACAGAAGCCGATAGAAGGAATTATTAGTGATCATGAAATTAAGAAGCTTATTTCTTTCTCTCCTTTTTTCATCGATGAAAAGAATGATTTATATATCATACATCTCAAATGTACATCATTATATGACCGCTAAAGATGAAGTCATACTGTAGCTTCATTAATGATAGCTTTAACGCTTTCGAAAGTTAACATTACACACATAATATCTTTTGTTTAGGCAAATCATTTTTTATTTGATTTTTAAAAGATCATATAAAATAGTTTTGAGCTTTTTAAAAGTAACAAATTTAAGGTTCATCCTATTCAAAAATTCAGAACTTTAAATAAATTAAATGAGCAATTTCATTTTAACTCAAAATATTATCGAAAAAAAGTTGCAGAAAAAATTAGACAAAGGGAATATAATTTAAAAAAAAAAAAAAAAACCGAAAATTACTGCTATCAGTAACTAATTGAAATTAAATTTCATAATTTTATGAATAAGAACAACTTAACTTGTTTTATTTACATTTAAGCCATTTGTTTAAAGCTTTTAATGTTATTGATGTCACTTTGATGATTATTTGGAGGACAGGTGGACTATCCAGCTTATTGAGACAAACAAATAAGCGTCAATTGTTCAATTTCTTTTTCTTATGCCTTCATTTTTCTCTACTAGGAATAGAAAAGCCCTGTTTCTGGAATTATTGGCGCTCAGTGCACCTGATTTAGGCATCCAATTATGGTAGCAAACAAAGAATAGCTTGACCTCGTTGACCTTTTGTAAATTTTCCCGCCTAGTAGCATGCTTAACGGACAGGTGATACAATACTATCTTCACGACCTTATAGGCTAAACAGGATGAATCAGCTGTCCTCATAAAAAACTATTTTAAAAAAAAAAGTCACTTTTGAATTATTATCTACAATTTATAATTGGATTTTTATTACATGTTACTTGTTAATTATATTAAGCAATTAAGAATTCGATATTTTTTCTCCTTCCTTTTTTTACCCTCAAAAGACAAACTGTTTGTGCAGGAAAAAGTCAAAGTTCATAGAAGAAATGTCTGAAAAAAAAAAATGTCAATTAATGCATAAAAAATATATATTTTGATGAAAGTTATCTTTATAATTCATTCGAAGAATTGCTGCGCCTGTCATTCCTTACCATATTTATTACTCATTTCAATTATGCATTAATTGACATTTTGGTTCGACATTTCTGGAATAAGTAGGCAGCATTTTGGCGCTCATTCACTCAAAATTTATGACTTGTTAACGAGGCGGAACACATTCATTAACCATTCCATGCTGATTATGTGTTGATCGATTGATATTATCAACGAACCTGAGCATTTTCGTCGGATAAATAAATTTACATATTCTAAAATGTTGTAATTCGTTATAATAGAAGAAAAGGAAACAAAGGATAAGGAACTTTGCTTAAGCTTGAAGACTAGTCTTCAATTCAACAAATTGCATCTTAAAGTTCTGAGAAAATTTCTCAGACATTTTGGCCTTCTTGCAAATGATATATATAAATATAATCAAAACTATTAACAATAAGTAGTCAAAAAAATATTTCAATCATTAGGCGATATTTTGCGCAGTTTTATATCAATCACAAAAATATTAGATATTGTTAAGAGAAGAAATCATTCTAAACGCAACAATATTTCTTAGCCACCAGTCTCGAATATCTGATATCGAAAACACAACTTGTAGATTTTTAGATTTTTGCTCAATGATTGAGCTTCTACGTTTATCCCAGATTTAATACCGCCATGTAGTTATTGTCGGATACTGCTATGTAACTTGATCCAGATAGCATGAGCAAGCGATATCATATATATTTCTATCACGAATGCTTGTAATTATATGCTTATTGTTGAGGACACTGCCGTTCCTATAATCGCTATTAGGAAGTTTCTTCAACTCATCAAATGCTATTTTTTGTGGCAAACTTATTTACTTAAAAATCATAAAATAAGTTGAGTTTTCATTTTGGTTTTTTCGTTGTATTTACTACTTTTATGTTATTACTTATTATGGCCTTGCGACAAACCAAAAAATAGTATCCTTTAATTGTTTTGCCAATCCCTGCTAAATAAATTAATTACTAATACCTTAAACTATCGCTGATTTGAAATTTTTAATTTCAACCTTCTCCAGATTTGTAGCACATAAAGCACATAAAGCACATAATTTCCTGTAAGCAGTATTTTTTGGAGGAAGATTGTTTATTTATTCCTTAATTCATCCAAGGAAAATCCATCATGAATGCAAAAACGTTCGTCACGCATGATGAGAATCGAAATGGCTTTGACAACCTGTTGCGGCACCTTTTGAATTCAGCAAACCTTTTTTCGGCACGTGATCAAAAAAGTGTAAGCATAAAAAAACAATCAATTTAAACTCTTAGAAGTTTTATTTCTATAAAATTGTCCTGTTCAAATCAAGTTGACTTGTTTACATTTCACTTTTATTACTTTTTTAAAATGAATGTGAAAAATAATGTGACGTAGGAGACTTATAGTTATGAAATGTTTGCGTAATAAATTTTTTTATTACGGTAACAGTACATCACTTATAAAATTATTATTCAGATATGTACTGCATGACCAATCTTTTGATGCTCAGTCTTTCTTTTTGAATTTGTTAATTTCAAATGCTATTATTTTTTATAAATGATGTGATTAACGAAATGATTGAAGTAGCAATTTTAGAGTAAATAATAGAAATAATTAAATTTGACAATGAGGTTGGTTTCATGGAAAGTGTGAAGACTAACATTGTTTTAAAAGTGACATACTGTCCCATCATCTCATCGAGCGTCTTTTCCTTCTCCCTTTATACGCCACCCGAAGGAACTGGTTTTTTGAACAAAATTTTCAAATCTGCAGATGTTTGGAATACATTTTATGCATACATCTTACTGTTTTCTTTATTGAATTATGCTGTGGTACAGAATGGAGCTAAAAGATAAATTGTTCATTCACAAACAAGTCACCAAAATTTCGCCAGAAACTATATGGTTGGCAAAGACTCACGACTACTTCAATAATCCATTTCATTACCGATGATTGAATTATTCATTTCAGCTCGATTTACTTGCAATTAACATTTCAATTCACATTCTAATTGACACTTTAAATTTTATTTGAATTTTTAAATATTTCAATTTAACTCAATTAATTTTGAACTAATTGCAGCATAGTTTCCATAAATTTGGAATAAAGCTGAATTGATGATAATTATAAACTTGAATCTATTTTTATGTAAAACTCATTGTGTACAACAGGGAGTATTTCAATATCATTATTTCATTTTCCATTATTAATAATAATAATCAACCATTTGACAGTCAACCAGTCCACTTCTTCGAAATCTTCTGAGCAGATAGTAGAAATGTGACATCCAAAAAAAATATTTTTTCCAAAAAATCATCATTGCTAATATTTGATGAATTTTGATACTTTATTTATCTTATATTTTTTAACATTTCCACCGTTTGTTGTTTGTCCTTTTTCTACTTACCCTTCATTAGGGTGGATATTGATCAGTAAAGCTTAAGATATGGTTGTGCTGATACTGGTTACTTGCTTTTAAAAATCAATATATTCCAGTTGAGAGAATTATTTAGTACAGCAAAGGGATATATCATGAATAAGTCCCAACATGATCATAGTTGTTCGAATGACAGTATCACCTTCCCTGTTGTGCTTTGAGTCTGTCAATAATCATGACATCTGCTCCTTTAACTATCCATAAAGTCACTCCTAATCCATATTAGTTGCTGCAGTTATTTCCACTATAAGTCCAAATGTATGCAATTGAAATATCTCAGTCACTTTCTCGAAGTATTCATAATACAACTAACAGAACATATTGTAATTAAATTTGATACAAATTCAATTTAATCAGATTAGAGTTCTGAGCTTGTTAGTAAAAAATAATGAAAGTAACAAAGTCATATTTTTAAAGTAGTTGCTGTTCTATTGAAGCATAATAAATTCGAATTTAGTTGTTGTTAAAAGAAAGAAGGCGGTGCAATGTAAAAATAAAGTATGATCTGATATAACATTTCTTCTAATGGCTTTTCTTTCCAACGCTTGCCCTCTCAGACATCCTGGATGTAATCGAAGTATTTATTCGATTCAAAATAGTTGTTACTCTCATTGTGGTTTATTATCCAAGCTTCCATATAATTTTTCGCATTCTGCAATGACAAAAACGCCGTCACTATGCAAATTACAACCTATGGAACCACAAAGCAAAGACAATAAGCGTGTGCAGTTTATTTGAAATGATGCTCGGTCGAAAAAGGAAAGTGGCAGAAAATTACTACGATTGCGTTTAAGCTTTTATGACTCATACTTAAAAAAAAATTGCGTTAGACTTTATTTTTTCTGATGACTCATCGTCCTTAGAGCAAAAAATTTCTGTTAAAACGTAGTAATTTCAGCATTTTTAAAAGTGTTTAAAATTGCAATTTTACTTCATTCTGTTTTATCAAACGACATTTAGTGAGTGAGTGACATATCATTGAAGAATGTATGGAATTGTTTGCTCTGACATAACCGATCCATTCTGTAACTGTTTCACAATTTATTACAAACAGTTTCAAATGTCAGGGCTAAATTTCAAGCAGCATAAGACAGAGCATTTTCAGTTAGTGTTCGTCATCAGTGACCATTTTGGCTTTTTTGTTCGTGGGCTGAGAACACAAAATTCAAGAAAATAATAAATTTTGTTAATTTGAAAAGAAATTAACGAAATCTTTAATATATTATTAAAAAAACAATCCCATCACTGAGCACTGATTAAGAATCATTGGGCTAAAGAAACTATTAGCCTTAGTCTTCATTTCCGCTGTAAGATAGAGATGATGAAGTTTGGAAATGCTCGACATGTTACTATAAATAAACAATTGTTCGATTTATATGGTAGTAAAAGCATTCGGGAGACGTTTGCATATGGTAATCCATCAAAGGTACACGAACGGTAGGGGCGTGGTTGTCTTCCTAACTGCGCCAGTTGCAGTCATCACCGGTCATCTTTCCATGAAGCTCATCGCGAAACTGTTCTCTCTCCGGTTGACCTGATTGATTCCCTATTAACTTCTCTTTTATCCATTATTTACCTTAGTTTTTCTAAATTTAATAGCTTAATTTTCAAATAGTCATTTTAGAAATCGAAGTGCATAACTAATGCTGCTGTAGTTTACACCAAAAATAATTCAGTTCTTTTAGTGTTATTTGATATTTTTTCTTGGTTAATTGGATCAATCTATAAGCATCATTGCAGGTTTTAAGGATAGGTTATCGATTTGCAAAGGAAACATAAATTTAGTCCCATTTGATGAAAGGATACTTGAGATATTAAAAATTGTTTGATCTTCCAGTGACTTTTAATGGCCAAACTTCAGAGATATTGCAAACCAACAAACAGCACAGTGATTAGCAATTTAAACGGAATTTTAAATAACTTGAAGTAATGTTGATTTTTTCTGAAATCATTTGACTTTATTTCAGATTCTCTTCTTTGTGCTATTACTAATCAAAATTGCTACGGCATTTTGGCCTCTAAAAACTGTTATTGAGTGCCGTCGGACAGGTACTTCAGATGAGGATGCGAAATGCGTTCAACACAATGTCTAATACTGTTACTGGTAATGATTCTGCAAATCAGACACGATTGAGAAAGTCAAAAACTAGTGGTGCTACGACGAAATTACCGCATCAGGTGCTTAGGAGAAATGAAAGAGAAAGGAAACGTGTCCAACAGGTAAGATTTTTTTTTTACTAATGATTGTATGCTGTTGTTTCATATATGTGCACTTTAAAAGTTCTTTCTCAAATAAAGGTTCTCACTTCTTATTTCATCAAGATTGTACGACCAATTTTTGAAGATTGCAAACAAAAGAAATGGATTTAAAGTAGTAATGAGTAAGCAAACATTGATTTCAAAAACCTCAATGAAAAGAAAATCATTTGTATTTCAGGTGAATCTTGGGTTCATACACCTTCGTGATCGGGTACCACATTCAGCGACAAGCAAGAAACTGAGTAAAGTGGAAACGCTTCGTGAAGCAGCCCGGTACATCAAACACTTACAAGATTTGCTTCAAGGTACCTGCGATAAACCGTTCGAACCTTTAAATGCCAGTCATGAAACGCAGAACTGCCATGATAGTCCATGTTTCTCCGAAGAAAATCACTATTCTTTGGCAGATCAGACAACTGATATCTGTCATTTTACCTGTAATAGTGAACCCTTTTACTATCAATATCCTCAAGCTAATAATTCCTCTCTTTACTATAAATCTCCAACTTCATTTAATCCTAACAATATGGTAGCGAAATCTGAAAATGAATCTTTGAATATATCTTCTTCCAATTCTTCGTCTTCCTTAAGTTTCGCCGAGATAACTCGGTTTCAACAAACTGATTATGTATTGTGATATTTGATATGTTTGTAACTTTTAAAGCTGAATTGGTACATCACTTAAAACTGAATCGGCACACTACAAATTTGAAAATTTCTGAAATTGAAAATTTTTTAAAACTAAGTAATATTTTAGTTCAGATCAAGTTGTGTCAAGCATAAGTTTGGATGTTATTAATTAATTGCTGATAAGAATGAATTTCCTAGGAAAAAAATAATTACTCACTTCGAATAGTTCTTAAGCAAGTTGTTGAAAATTTTTTTGTAAAAATGAGTTTAATAATTAATATCAAAGTTTGAAATGAATATACATTAATTTTGTCACCTTTGTCTCCTTACTATGAAATTTTGCAATTTTTCTCAGCCATGTATCTTTCGCCTTATTGTAATTCTCACTTGTAAATGATGAATGTTTCACTTAGTTCTTGTGTGGTTCACAAAATTAAACTGATTGCTGAACAAAATTTAAAAGAATAAATTTCTTCAACAACTAGCTTTACATACTTATAAAAATCTTGACTGCAATCCATGGATCACCATCATCTGGAAACCTGTCATATGAATCAAAATAATTTGGCGTAAATTCTGCTATTAAGCACATATAACGAATCACGTCATCTTCGGATAATGGGAACGTTTCTTCTTATAATTACATTATTGAAAAATCACAAAAAGCTTTCAAACATTTGAAAGTCGAAAACAAACTTTTGTAGTTTTTCAGAATTTCAGATTCTTCATTTTAGAAAAGCATAGCATAGGCGGTGTTTCTACGGTCCCAATGAGCTGTGTATTGCAATCTTTATGGCTACTGTTTCTGAAACAAATGGAAAAGACAAAAAAGTGCAAGTGAAATCAATCTAACTAAACAGTATTATGATTTGGTTGCTTCTAGTGGCATTTTTGTGTTATCATTCCATTAACGAATCAAAACTCTCTTTTCATCCCAAAGTCTGAAATTTAAACTTTACTGAAAAAGAATGGAGATTGAAATAATGCAATTAGATTCTTTAAAAGAAAGAACGACATTTTAGACTTTCAGTTTCCAAATTGCAAAAAATTGTGTGATATTTAGCTGATCATACTTCATTGATCTCATGCCTCAAATAAATAATGACTAGAAAATTCAAGAGATCGACCATTTGAAATATGAATCCTAATTTTTTAGAAGAAATTAAAAGGTGAAAGGATCCTTGGAATACGATGATGACACATGAATGATCATGCAAAATTAGCAATATATTCAGTCACGAATGGCTGAATGTAAATTTTGATGAATTAGCCCGGCAGTGAGAACCTAAGTTAACTAAAGAATGGTTCATTGCTTACCAGACAGGCGAATTATGAGATGCTTCTAACAATTCACGGCGAAAACTTTACTTTTACTTCGGAAACAAAGAAGAGAGAAAAAGAGAGAGAAAAATGCCTCACTTTGACCTTTATTAAGCAATGAACTGAAAAATTTATTCATTTAATTAAGCAAAGTTTTAAATTATCTGCACTAATTTATTTGATTTTCTATTATTTGGTGCTTATTTTCTTGTTCCTTCATCTTTATTGCAAAGCATTGCATCAGTTGGTCCTCTGGTATATATTTCCTTTTTAGTAATATGACGTTTCAGTTAAATTTTTTAAACAGCAGAAATTAAAGTCCTTTAAAAATTTTTGAAGATGAAAATTCAAAATATTTCAAAATTTTTCGAAAAGCAAAAGTGGCTCAATAATCACTACCAAATTACACTAGCCAACTGATCATTATGCTAATTTTTGGCGTTTGGCGTGCTATTTTTGGCGCATGTCTTCTTATAAACATTGTAATTATGACAATAATATGTATCGCAGGTGTGCACTATGGCAAATCTTATTTTCAATCACACTTCGTAGAGCAGCATTTTTGGCATTCTCGCCATGTTGGAAATGTTTTGATCTCGAGAAGAAAGAGATTCTCACTCCAGATAAACATTTGAAGACCTAAAATCAATCAATAAATTGTTTTTAAAAATTTTTTATGAAAGTCACTGATTCAATATGATAGTATTTTGACAAATATCAGAAACTTATTATTCTATTAATAGTTTATTTTCAAATTGAAATTGTTTATTTTCTATCACGACAACTTGTCCTTGTTGTAGTAATCTTTTATTCCTCAGGTGCCAAGTGCAGTAGTTAATTAATAAATTAATGAAAAGTATTGCAGATGCTTGCATTCATTTTTGCAATACTAAGTTGCGTAATGCACAGCTACTTCACGTGAAGCTGCAATAAATGTTTTTTATATCTGTAATTACTCGAATTTTGATGCAAATTTGGATAGAATAGACAGAAGGGAAGAAACAATTTTATGGAACGTATTGTGGAGAGAAACGGTAATGACGCAACTTACTAATTATAAGTTAGCATAAATTGTTTTCCTTCTCATGCCTAATATGTTCTGCATTTAAATGATGTACGAACTGCTTGTATTCCCCAATTAAAACTTTTAATAATTTTTAAATTAACGAATTGCTTTTCAAATCACTTTATTTCGACTTTAACATCATAAGTATTTAATGACCTTTCGCTGACTATTTATAGTAATAATATTTCATTGAAGTCAGAGCGTATTGTGCTACTAATTTAGAAAATCTTCTTTTTCTATTTCTTCAGACTATAAGAAATGCTGAAAAATCTGAAACAATATTTACCATTCTAATAAAAAACCACGAAATTGATATTTAACACTTTCCAATATATATTCGTATAGAATTGTGCCAGTACTAGTTCAACCTCTTCAAATTTGAATTTCAAAGATGGAAGCAATCAAACTGCTTTTGAAAATTGCAACAACATTATCGCATAAATGATTTATGAGCTGAAATGCTGTGCTCGAATCTGAGACGCATTTATATAAGCAAAAAGTTTGATTATAAAAAATTTCGAAATTATTGAAATTGAATTGAAATGAATTTTGATGACTGGCAACAATGGGCACTAACGCCATTCGAACCTTTACCTTTACCACATGCTGCGCTATAGTCCCTTCGCATGTGAGTGTGTTATAATAATAGTTGGCCTCATTATCGAGCTGTTGTTAACCCTCCAAAACGAAGTATCCTTCAAAAAACAACAATTGAATTAAAATAAACTATCCAGAGGTCAGTTGTATTCAACAACGATCCATCGATCATCACTTGATGTCATGAAATGCAATTTTATTGAAACTTTTAACACGGATTGTCATGGATAAGACATTTATTGAAATATAGTGAAGGAAAATGTTAGAAAAAAGTTATAAAACTACTGAAATAACATAAATTAAAATTCTACGAAAATGTTACTCTTCAACAAGTTATTCCTTTTATAAGGATGCCGAGTTATAATTTCTCGTAATTTTAATTTTTATTGAACAGATATCAATAAAGTAAAAGAAATTATTATTCAACACTTGTCATTCAATGCTTCGATGATTTTATCATTAGTACCATATGGGCAGGAAGAAATCGAGCGTAATTTAGGGATAAGCGGTAGAGAGACCTCCTGGCGTCATAGCTCATATTTCGTTTAAACTGATTGTACAATTCCCATGCGCTCAAGACTGCTCCCAATAAGGATAGATATTTCGGTTACAATTATACTTCGTCCATCTATCCTACAATTCCACAGTGTTTGCATTTGCTTTCCTGGAATGAAGAATTCCTAAATCAAGATTGAAATAATGATTGTAGAATTCTTAAAATTTATTTAAAATTAAGTTTCACTATACAATTTCAACTGGTTTTTCTTCTTTTTAAGGAAATGAAAATAAAAAACCGATCAATTATTAAGCAATTATAAGTAGTAGCTAAATTAGCCGAGTCAACATAGAATGACTAAAATTCTTTCACTTCTATATCGTATCATACTAGTAAATTCGAGTATATAAAAAAGAGATCCCAAATTAAGTGGTGCTTAAGTGGTATTTGTTAATGCATGTGTGAACAGTCAAAAATGATATTATTAATAAAAAAATAAGGGATATTACGGATGAATTGGTTGAAGAGATGTTAAGCAACGGATATCAAGGAAGCAGGTGCAGCTTGATATCTTCCCTCTTCTCATTCATACAATTCTTTCGGAGTTTTTTTCGGAGAAGATTACTAGGAATTTTTAGGTATTAACTGAAAACTGAAAACTTTTCCAACAATTTAAAATGGCTTTTTTTTTTCCACCATCCCAAATCTCTTCAAAATAACGACAATTGTAATGAAAATAATCTGAATTCATCTGATATATTTTTCTTTGATAGAATTACAGAATAATTTGTAATTTTTTACTGATTTGTAAAAGTGGATGAATTAATAATATGATCAATCACAGTTTGATCATATCAATATTAATCAAATATAGGCAAGCTTGCTCAACACTGGAAAGTTTCAGGCAGCATTGGAGGCCGTCGGAACACTAAACTCATTACAAGATGGACATCGTGAAATTGTGTTAGCGATTATTTGCACTAACTAATTATACTTCTTTTAAATCCTTTAATTTTTTAGTATTATTGAATGAACTTCTAACTTAATTTATTAATGTCTAATTATATAATAAAGAGATTGTGGTCTCACTTGATGGTAATTATTTCCGATAATTTGATTATCATTATCGAAACATTCATTCATTCTTGTATGATAGAGAGCAAAAGAGAATGTATTATTTTATGAAGCCTAATATGTAATCGTAGAATGTCAGCAAGAAATAGCAAACTCACACACACTTTAGATTAACAAGGATTCATAACGAAGGAACATTAATTGGTAAGCGTAACGATGGGACATAAAAATGACCACAATGGCAATGGCTATGATGGTTTTGTGAAACCATGGAGATTGGATCTATTTGCGCAAATACTCTCATAAAAGTGAAGTGCATATATATGCATGCATCACCTGCTATCCGTGGCAAATGCCTTAATCTAAGAGCCTTAAATGTTGAGAGGATTCAGCAATGTTCGAAAGGCAGAATATGGCAAGTATACAGTACTTGTAATAACATTTAAATGATATGGGCGAAAATAAAGTATCAGTTAATTTCAAATGCAAAATTAAAATGTCCGAAAGTATAATCTTAAGAGATATGTTTGATCCTTAATTATTGTTAAAATAATAAATTTCATGACTACGAATATTTAGTTTTTATGCATGCATGTTATTCGTATATGAGCAATAAATTTTGTTTAAATCCAATTGATCTCAGCATTTTAATTTCATATCAAAATTTTTTTTCCTTGAACAATATATCTTTTTAATCGATGAAAGCCCTTTGATAAAATCTGTAAACTGAACTATTTTAAATAATAAATAATCATTCCCGATTATATCTGTATTCGTAATCAACTACTTGTTTTAATCCGCAGTTTCCATTGTGTATTTTTTTTTTGAAAGGATCAATCATATCACTATCACCGAATTGAGTGATTACATAATTAAATTTAACAATCTATTATCAGTCAATCTATTATCAATGAGCTGATTATTATTAGCTTTGAATGTTCATTGTTTCAATTACTAAAAATTTTTGCATCTTCATTCATTTCTTAGCAAATAAATCGATCGATAAATTGCAGGTAGTACTATGCAAATTAAGGCGTCAAAAATGCTGTATGTGCAAGGTATTGAACTCTTGTTGACCCTTACTGCATAGAGAAAATATGCAGGGAAAACAAACATTAGAAGGATAAGTTACCTTTGAAAATTAACTGATACCTAAATAGAGCAGTAAGCGATACGAATGCAATTACTAATTGTGAAAAGGATTAGCGCAATAAATTTCATTATCGAACAATGAATTGTTTTTTGTCGTTTGAAAATTAATCTTTTTAATTTCACTGCTAAGAGTAATTTGAGAAAAATTCAAAAAATTTGTAAACATAATTTGTAATATGCAAACAAGGAAATAATCTTTGATGGTTTACAAATGGATCTGTTTCTGTTTTTTCTGGAAGAGACAGATACAAGAGAAATCTGAACAGATGGATATTTTCTGCAGGAAATTTGGGAATGAAGGTTAGGATGAAAGATTAATATCCAAGTGAATAAAGGTCCTAGTCAAGTGATAGGGTAATACTTCAAGTTTTCAAACATTCATCCTTTCTTAATGAAAATTCAGATGCTTTTCGAATATGCGGATATTTTTTTTTGAATATTTAAAAAATTGAATTGTGCACTTAGTTCATGTAAAGTACTTTAGTAAATTAATTCATATAAAATTTAATAATTGGATTATCTTTCTTAATAGATATGAAGTTGTTAAATATTCATACTTCAAGATGCCAATATTTTATAATATTGGCTTGGCACAAAAGGATTGATACAAAAGCTATTTCATTGAAGTAAGTGGCCATTATGGCCATTACGATAGTGATTAAATTACTGGATGGAATTGACCCTAAATATCTCAAAGACCACTCAAGCTACAACTATCTAATACATCATACCCGGTTAAATTAACATCAATCCAATAATCTCAAGCAGTCATAATAATCTATAATTAATAATTGACTCATAACAAATAAAGTAACGTGACTATGAGTGACAAGCACTGAATGCAATTAATAAATTGAGTCGATCTTTTATGTGATTATTATGCATTTGTTAATTTCAATTTCCTGATAATTAAACGGTGAATTGAAATCACTATTAAAATAGTCACCATGAAGCGACCATGAGAAAATGCTCGGCTTACCTTTTGAAATGACTGGTTAGGGAAGACGCGATGTGTAGTGTTTCATTACGCCGGTGATCATTGTCTTATTTTCTACTCTCCTTATCCTAAACCCATTATTGTGTCCAGTTACCGCATTACATAGAGAAATACAACAGCTGCAATTGAAATCGTTCCTTTTTATAATCCATTTGGAAAAAGTGGTCAGAATTGATTTTGATGAATATTTACTTTAGCATTTACAGGGATATTATTATAATACATTGATATTTTCGAAACAATAATAAGCCAAATGGAGCAGTAATTGAATTAATTTTTCTTTAAATATCATAAATTGATGATGTATTCGCAAGGAATAAAAGCTACACTTGTTTATTCCAAATGTTTTCCTATTTTAACATAGGTCAAATGCTACAAGCTTTGCACGTTTTTATCGATATTTCATATTTTTCTTTATTGTGAAAAGATTGCATAATATCAGATCAAAGGTTTCGTTTAATCATTTATCGAACTGGCATGATTCGAAATGTTTGCAAACATCAAAAAGTTGCTTCATATTTTCTTAAATTTCTAAAATTATCAGTATTCAATCTGACTTACTTATGTACTTTAAACCCTTGCAATTTCTAGATTAAGCCTTCAACAAAAGTTTCCGCCATGAATTTTTCGAAATTCATTGATCATAGTTTCTCAACTTATGGATAATATAGTGTTCTAAGTAATGTTAATATGTTGTTAATTTTGAAAAAGTACCACTGAAAAAGAGATAAGACGAAAAGTTACCTGAATAGATGCAATGGATAGATAACGATAACGAGTGCAATTGTTATTGTAGGGACAATTTGGAAATGGATTTATCAGAGAGATGCGCTAAACGAACATCGTCCCTATCTCCCGCGGCGCTAATAAACTTCAAGAGAATGCTGCTGATCGTATCTTCAAATAAAGTTCGGCGAAATGAAAGAGCATGAAATGGAGCCAAGCGAAGTTATAATGGCCAATCAGTAACACATTAAAAATTGGAACGGACAAATTTTCCTCATTTTCTGCTAGGGATTATATCGCTTCATACATTGTTTAAGTAATTCAAGCAAATTTCTAAAAATTTACCTGAAAATTGTTTGTTTGTCTATTTTTTATCAATCAGTGCAACAGACCCGAGTATGTTACGGAAACAATGAATTAATTTTAATTCAGAAGCAAACTTTTTATCGTTGAGTTTAAAGAAAATACTAAATTAATAAATTTCATTGATTTAAATGAGAAGAATGATTGTGTCTTAAATATATCGACCAGAGGATACAATTAAAAAAAAAAAACAAAGATTTGAACAAAAATTCATAATGATAAGTGAGAACTTTTTTAATTAATGGAAGGAGCAGGATTAATTTTCTGGCTAAACGTTCAATGGCTATGAGTAAATAAATTAAAATGTAAGTTTGCATGATGGTCCTGCATATATATTTTAATATCCGAATGCTTGAAAATAATTGTTTGTCAATTTATCTTTCATTTTAATAGTGTGTGAAATTTTATATATCAAAGTTGTTAGAACTTCTGTCATGATGAAATACGTTACTTACATGAAGAAAAGTTCAAAGTTCAATAGTGAGCTAGTTTATCATACCAAATCTAAGTACTACCACTATTTGTTGTTTTATACTAATTTACGGATTACTGATGCACATGTTTTCATCCGTCTTTTTCTTAAAGAATAAATTGACAAACTATCATTACTTGTTAATCCGTAAATTGACAGTTTGCTCTTAATCAATAAGCCTGATGTTACCAAGACTATATTAAGCCATAATTATTATGTTTTTATTCATTTTTCTGCAGGCAATACACACTTGTCACCATTGTTATAATTGTTCAAAGATCCAAACTCTTTACAAAAGTATCAACAAACTATTGACCGTAAAATTTTCGATCAATAATAACAAAAACAATAAAATTTGCTAAAAGTGGAGGTCTCCTGGATTATTGTTTTGTGAGACTAACAATTAATGTTGGGTAAAGAAAGGCTTTTTTTTTGCTCTGCAACCACGAAGATTGTTTTTTAAAATTATATTCTAGGAGATTTATAACATGTTGCTTAAGCATTTAAGCAGGAATTTCAGATTTCTAAGACAGGAAATAAAATTGCTTCTCTGCTTCTCTCTATCCCACGGATTCTTTCTACTAAACAACATCTAATCTGAAACATTAATTAAGAATTTTAGAAAATGCAATCTAAAAGCATGACTCATTCTGCGGTTGTCATTTATCTTTTATCAACTTGATATTTTCATATCAAATTTCAAAAAATTGATATGCTAATTTGAATCAGTTTGAATCAGTTTGCGATTGATGCATTGCAAACTGGTACCACCAGTAACAGGCAAATTACCAAGACCGTACGTCCAATCTAAGGCACAATGCAAGGACATGTGAATGATGAATGTATTTGTCCTCTACTCTATTGTCCATCCTGTATTAAGTGGACTACTAAGAAATTGTATCATAGTATAAGCGTGAAGTGTTTTGCACTTCTTTCACTACACTACCGATTAATTATGCCTTTGAAATATGCATATTATTGCCGATATCGTGTGCCTGTCATTTCCGAGGTAACATAAATGACACATGAACACTTTATTACTGATTTCACCATAAGCGAATGCAATAATTTCCTTTTCTGGAAAAAGAAACACAAATTTCGGAACTTAGAGGGATGCTAAAATATTCATAAATGCCATAGTATCACCATTTACGTTGTCAGCATTCAAAAAATGGCTATAATAGCTGTTGATCAACGAAAAAATTTTGTAAATGCAATTTTAATACTTTGAGAAAAATTGGCTTATTATTGTCTACTCATTTACATTTATGTTTCTGCAACATGCAACATCAAGAAATATGAACTGATTGCAATTGAAATGATTTGTTCATTAATTTCAAACTTCATTTACTCATTGTGCTAAAAAATAGCAGATATTGGTATAGATATTATCAATCACAGATTTGTTGCCAATTCCCAAAAGCAATAACTCCAAACAGATCATTGCAAATAATTTTTTCTCACAATCCCTAGGTCCACTTACAATTAATCATTGCTAAAATTATTGCTATCAAAGGCCATTCCAATTTACTGTTTCATCATTTCATCATTTTTCAATCTCAACTCAGTTATGATCATAATATTCCAAATTTCCTTATTGCCAGAAAGCTCGTGATCCTTAAATTTCAACAATTTCTTCAGCTGAATCTTTTGAATTATTCAGTGAAAAATCATATTGAAAAAGGCTGAAATTTAGATCTAAACATTATTCTATAAAAAATGATCATCTACCTTTATTAATCTTATCATTCGATTTTGAAATCGAATTATGCCATTAGAAAATAGGCTTATTAGAAGCAATCATAAGACAGTCCTAAAGGCGGCAAGTTGTTCAATGCTCACAACATTTTCAAGGCACATTATTTATCATTTTAACATTAAATGAAGAAATAGGTCATAGAATTTCGTTGTTTTCAAAATAAATGAGTAGGTGGCTTTGTTAGTTTCAATGCTGATTTTAACATGTGCTCATTAAAATAATTACATCATATTTTCATTAGCGTCTTAAAATGTCCTGCTTGGCAGGATATTAACAAAGTGACACTCAATAAAAAAATTTTTGCCTTAGGGCAAAGCAAAAAACACAGAAATGTCAGTAGAATACCGATGACATTTTTGAATGAGTGGTGTTGAAATGTAACAAATGCTCATTTTTGAAGCAACACAGATATGACAGCATTAAATTGAATCCTGTGAAGCATCCTGAAAGGTTAACATTACGTTTCTTCTTAATTTGCGTTTTCTTTTTAAATCAATGTTCATTCCATGGACAATCTCATTGTTCGATTACTATTTGTTTACTTTGAATGCAAAAAAATCTTTATAAAATAATAAATACCAAATATTATAAAAGGCGATTATAAATACCTTGTTTTCTTTCGAATATTTAAATTATGTTTAAAAGAATGAATGAGTTTAAGAGGTAATTTAATTTTCAAAGCTTTAATGAGAAGCAGCATCCGTGTTAGCGTCTGTGTTGTTTTTTTTTTTTTTTTTTTTTTACAGTTTTTCTTACATTGTTTAAAGTCAATGATTCAAAACATTAAATTATTTTCAAGTAAAAAATTGTACTTTTTTTTTTAACTGTAAAAATTAAAAATGGAAATTGGAATTTCAATTTTTAATTCTTTCAGGAATCTCAAAAAAAGTTTTGCTGCTAATCAAAAATCTACAGTTAAAAAGTATAATTTTTACTTGGAAATAATTTAAATGTTTTGAATCATTGATTTTAAACAATGTAAGAAAAACTTACGAACTCTTCAATATATTGATATTTCTTGGTTTAAAATGTGAAATTTAAAAAATAAATTTTAAAAAGTGAATTTGCGAATGATTTAAAGTCAATGATTCAAAACATTAAATTATTTTCAAGTAAAAAATTGCACTTTTTTTTTTAACTGTCAAAATTAAAAATGGAAATTCCAATTTCCATTTTTAATTCTTTCAGGAATCTCAAAAAAAGTTTTGCCACTAATGGAAATAATTTAAATGTTTTGAATCATTGACTTTAAACGATGTAAGAAAAACTTACGAACTCTTCAATATATTGATATTTCTTGGTCTAAAATGTGAAATTTAAAAAGTAAATTTTAAAAAGTGAATTTGCGAACTAAAAAAGCTGATCACCAAATTTCAAGTCACTAAAATATTTCTAAATTTACCTTAGCAAGGGCAAATGGACAATATATGTATTTTTCAAAATCAGTATATCTTACGTGAAAGATGTGATGGGACCGTTTCTCCGAGTCAACTTTGTCCTACGTCCTCGTCCCTTTCAAGTTCTTAACCGGTTTTTTCATATTGCACTTCTTACTCTGGATCACACTTGATTTTTAATTCACAACCGATCTTTTCTCTTCTGCTGCTGCAACAAGTAGTAGTATCAAAGCAAAAAAAATTCCGTTTAATCTCTTAAGTTCTTAATTTAAGTCGTTGACAAAAAGTGATAAGGATGTTACGAATATTAAAGTTTGCAAAAAAGTTGGGAAATTACTTTTTTACGTGCATTGGGAGAAAGAAGCAATCATTTGAAGTTTTGTATAATAATTTTATAAATTTTAGACCCATTAAAACACACAATTTGCTAAAAAGAATGATTATAATATTCCTGAAGGAAGCTTCCTGGATCACATAAACAATGGAATATTATAAAAGCATAAAAAGATAAGATTGTATCGGTTCATTAAATGATTCAGGATATATCAACTGTAATGCTTTCAAATTAACAGAAAAAGTGGTGAAGTCATTACGGTTATTTGTAAAGAAGCCTTCAGAAGATAAATAGTATGATAATTTAGTTGAGCAAAAGTTAAAAATTGACTGAAAAGAAAGACTGGTAAGTTGCTCGAAAATTACCGGCCATCACGATCACAGTTACAACAAACAGCAGGCTAATCACACATCCATTTCATAATTTTTGTTTAAAATTATTTTTTTCAATTCTCATAAAGTTTCATGACAATGTCAATTACATATAAATTATTCAATCTGATGAAATTTAAAATATTCCACTCGTTATGAATGGCGAGGATTTGAAAGTTTTGAAAATTTTTACTATTCCTTAAATTTTCCAAAATTTCTGGAAAAATTTATATTTCTGAAAAAAAAAAGATAGCAAGGTAAAGGCACGAGTTGTTAATCAATGGAAAAGATAAAGGAGAAAGATTATTCACTTTTCATATAAAAATAAAAGAGCTAAGGATGATTCTTTTTTTAAACACGACCAAAGTCATTTTAATGAAAATTACTTCAGTGAAAAACTTCTCTTCTTTGCTTTTACCGCTATTTGTATTATCAAATAATCTTTCAATCCAAAACATTCCAATTCACTTCCTTATTCAAATAAAGGAACTTAAATTAAGAAAATTTATTTAGGAGGATCAAATAAATTAAACAAAGATTCATTTCAGCAAAATCAGTGAGAAAATTCGCACTGATTATAGATAAATAAATAGTTTGATGATAAGAATGGATGAACGCTTCGAGCCTAATAAAGTAAAATAGTATGCTGCCTTGAATCCTAATAATCTGATTAGAAGACGTAACTGAAAACCCAAAGTTGTTTCTATCATAGTGTGAAAGCAATGATACTTAGTAACTTCACTGTCTGATTGGACAGCAGTAGGCTTTCAGTGAAATCAATGTTAGAATCATGGAAATGCCTTAAAGTCTTAAATCTTTTAGATTAAACTGAATTTGCTAGGAGTACAAATAAAAACATCTGTTATTGTGGAATTATTGCTATCTTTCAGTTTGGTAACAAGAGATAATGTTTATGATTTGATCATAATTTTGCGAAGTTTGATATTTAATGCTATCATAGCTATTTTTAACAATCTTCGCAATGGGAAGAAGTTTGAAGTTCGAAAACGCTTATTATATTTCTTTTCATAATTCAATTACTTTTTGAATGGATTTTCAACTTCCAAAAAGTAAGCAAAAAAAGCTTAGAAATATTGAACGTTCAACTGAGTATTGGAAGCTATTTTGACTTTTTTGTCAATAATTGGTAGAATAGAAAATGAATTTTGGTTTTCTACTATATGATGCTGCTATCATAAAGTTATTTCGATTATAAACTGGAAAACATTTCATGGAGAAATTAAAAATTCGTAAAGAAAATTTGTCTTCTTTTCCCGACCTTAATTTCTTACAAACTTTTGTTATTCTTTTCTTTCTTAGAAAACTTTTGAATAATTGCATTTGATTTTTGATAAACTTAAGTAATGAAAAATGACAATAAAAACAGTAATGAACTAATTGCACTGCAAAAATTTGATACGACAAAATGACCTTTAAACGATATATTTTGTAATCATTTTCATCTCTGCTTAATGTTACCGCGTCTTGCAAATGGAAAGGAAAATGAGTTCACCGGCGATTCTGATGGAAAGAAAGAGAATGACAGTTAAAAACTCAGTAACCCACCATATATAATTGATAATTTGAATTGTAAATTGATACCAGTTTGAATCAAACTTTTGAATCTCAAGGTATAACTATTTCGTAAAATGATAATTTCTGAAGCCAATTTAATACGAAGAGCAAACCATCCGTAAAAAACTTTTATAATTGCAAAAAAATTAAGCTTTCTTTGTATTTCGATCTTTTGTTGTATTTCACGCTAGTCAAGAAGAAAACCGCCTTCGTATTTAATAAAATTGTCTTTCGATCTTAAAAATGCAAATTTTATCTCATTTAAAGACAATAAAAACCATATGAATCAATTCATCCTGCAACCATCTAATTCAGTGATTCTGTTCGAGCCCAACTTTATTGCTTCAAGCTTCTGATCATCACGGAAATATTACATAAATAAATGAATTAAGTATCATATTTTGAAATGATGAATGAATGAGTGTTGCAAATAAAAGTATCATTTTCTTACGGAAGTTTTTTCCGCAACATTCGGCAATTCCGGCGTCAACCATTGAAGTTAATTGCACCTATCTTTTCAAAAATTACAACATAGCATCAATAGCTTTATAAAAGATGCATTTTTGAATTTGCTTAGAAAATTAATAATGTAAACTTTCTTCACTATTGTTGCTCTAATTATCAAATTAAGTTGAGTGATCGTCATAATTGTGCTTTCTAACTCTTTACTTTCTCACTAAGTTAGAATTAAAATTATCTTGATTCATCATTCGATCCAAAACAAGATGTCTAAAACAAGAGGAAAACGGAAATAATAATCCAAAGCAAGAGAGAAAGGAAATTTAAGATTTCCGCAAAACAGTAAGAGTCAAAGGTTAAAAGTGGAAACACATTTTCGCAAGCATTTTACAATTATTGCTTATCTAGGAGTCTTTCATTTGCGAAACAACAATTGCTGAATTTTATTTCGCAGGTATTTTGACATTTTTGCAGGCATTTAATAACACTTACGCTAATTCAAATCGTTCTAAGCGTGATACTCTAGATCTAATTTTTGAAAACAGTTCGTCTGATCGTTTTGCCTTCAGCTAACTATTTGAGTGTAAAACAAAGTGAACGAATCAATTATCAAAATGTTATTTATCATATCCGATTTTGATCACTTCTTTCTTAATGAAGTAATACAAATTTTCGCACATATTTGATTTACTCAATTTTAGCCAATTAACTTTTTAATCCGATTATTTCTAGTTTGTAAATGATTGAATTAATTGGAGGAATCTAAGAAACGAACTGTCCTCTGTTCTTTCATATCAACTTTGTTTGTAATCTGAAACTATTATTTCATGGGTTTTAAACCAACTATACAGACAGCTAAGTTATCATGCCTAAACATTTTATTGTAATTATTTTATGAGCGAAATTTCCTTTCACAAATCCATTTAATTTTCTTCAATAAATGTTCACTATGTATCGAATTTGAGGACACGAAAATTTTGATTTCTGATAAGCAGAATAAATTATAGGTTATTCTTTGAATAATTCAATGATAGCTATTTGATAGACATTAAAATTAGAAACTTTTTTTACTGCTTGACTTTAATGAGTAGTGTTTGCTCACTAGATATAAAACTTAACCCATCAATCATTTCAAAATTTTATTCATCGTCTTAAATATAGTACGGCAGGATTTGGATAGCGATACTGTTATAGATTCCATAAAATTATACTAAACAATATTTTCTGCCATAGTTTATTTGCATGTTACAATTTTATTGAAAATATAATTACAGAGTTCATGTTAACATTTGATAGTATTATGATCGCAATAAGTGAGGATTAAAATAAAGCAGATATTTATGGATTAATTAATTAGCAAGAAATAAGTAGAATCGACAATAGCAGTATTCTCTCGTTTATTTGTTATTTTTCCATTTATGATTCTTTCTTCGTTGTTGAAGTAGTCTTTGTTGTTACAGTGAGCACTTCAAATATAACATCTATTTTGGACTCAATGCATCGAAGATCTCCTTGCGAACGGCTTCACTCAATGCTGCAAAAATTCAAATGTGTAAAATGATTGAAGAATCAAAGAAGAGGCTAAATCGATGTGATAAATTATGATTGTCTGAATTTATTCGATGAGAGTGCTCATTTTGTCAAGTAAATAATGAAATCTTTTAATTGATCATAATTCCCTAATCTTTTAATTGAAAACCTTTACTTTGCTGAGATTTAGATAATCCATAAAGTCACAATTGGATACAGTATTTGTTATAATCAAATTTTGAAAGTTATTATTTATTGCAGTTAAGATTAACAACACAGTTGCTCATTTGGAAAAAAATCATTAGAATTTGTGGTAAAGTTCTGAACCAAATTTTTTCAAATTCCAACTTAATTCAGAGTTTGAGAAATATATAATTCCGGTCTTTCGGGTTAAGAAACTCTTCCATAGTTGAAAAACCAGTTCTTGCATTAAGTTAGAAGCGAAAATTAAGTTGTAAACGTGTTTGTTTATTGCAAACAAATTTTCGTCATCAGCATATCATATACTCTGAAAAACATTTGAAGACACTGAAAAAATCTGAAGTCTTTGGTTTTTTGTTAATTTGAAAATAATTATGAGTTATGCAAAAAGTTTACAGTTCATAATTGCTTGAATTTGTTCCGTTTTTTGATGATTTGTCAGATTTGGATTGTCGGCAATAGCAGACATCTTGGCATCAGCTTTTTTTGCTTCCGGTGAAAATTTTGAAATTGCTGCTTGATGGATTTTTTCATATTCAGCTCTTCCCCTGTTTATCTCTTGCTTGAATTGCTCGAATCGAGTCTGAAATTAATTTACTTATTTTATTTCTTACGGATAATTTACTTTTTAAAAAAAGATAAGTATGCTTTTTTCACCTAGTAATCCCATTCATAAACTGTTTCACTTTAATTTTATATAGAAAAAGTAAAAAAAAAAAAAAACCACTTTAAAGAAATGACAATTGTTAATAAAAGTCAGCTCAATTAAGGCAGAACTCCAGTTGCAGTTGTTTCAGTTTATTATGTTGGGCAAATTGTTTAGCGGAAATTCAGTGGATAATATTAAAAATAGGAGAGGAAAAGTAAAGGTAGGAGGGAAAGTAAAATGTAGAAACAATTACCATTTGACCTAATTTCGGACCAAGAGAAATATAATTGTAAAATCTAAGCGAAGCATATCAGAAGAACACAGATAAAAAAAGCAATAAAATGGTTTTAGGTTCGCTATCATTGGCACATGTTACAACAGTTACAAACTTATTAATTTTAATAAAACGAACTTGGTATTTGCCGCCAAGTTTACGAATAAATGATTCGATATCGGCTTCAGTCTGTGGATCAGTTTTTGATTCATCAGCTTTTAGAATATCGAAAAATTGCTTCACGACTTCTTTGGGTGCACCGACCAAAAATGGTGGTATTTCTGGCTGAGGTATTTCTTGATTCTGAGCTGTTGTACTTGCTATTAGACCAATTGAAAGCAAAATGAGATATTTCATTTTTGTTGAATTCGGCGACGAAACGATGGGAGATGTCCTCGATACTATGGTTCTTGAATCCTTTTTATTGGTTCTAATTGAGTGTAATAAAATCAAGTCTTTTATACTGGTTAAATAAAATGTCGAAGATAGGGCGGAGAAAGGGAGGGATTCATTCTGTTGACGACAAGAGTTGTACCCATTCATCTAAAGGGTGAATGCAATGATGGAGTAAAGGAGGAGAAATTTGGTAGTCATACCTCCTCAAACTTTCTTTGCTTCAACGACTTTTCGATCTCATGGTGTCATTGACACTTCACACGTGAATAAAAAATTCTTTACGTAATTCAATTTTTGAGCAAACTAATACAGCTGCAGAACAACGATACTCAAAAGCAAGCACAGGAAATGTGAGAAACTAATTAATTTGCAAAGTAATAATTTGATGATGATATAGGTGTAAGTCGCTCATTTTTTTCCTCTGAAATCGATCATTTCGTTTTTTAACGCCTCTTTTCGATGCTTACCAGTATTCATTTTAATGAAAACCGATTGAAGAACGTGGAGAGCTTTTTCCTACCCTTTGTAATTAGTTTTGATTCCAATTCTGAAATTACAGTTTTTTGCAGATAATGGCCATCAAAATAGTAGAAAGACTTCATTTTTAGAAAAAAGAAGTTGCTTCTAACAAGTTCTGATGATTTTCGATAATTCGCATGACGACAGCAACCAAACGATAATTTAAATATGATTTGTGATATTTATAAACTTTTTTCATTATTTCAGAGGAGTTTGATGAGCACAGTCTGAATTGAGTAAAATCAATATTGCGAAAGTTTCTGACGGAAGCAACCAAAAATCTGGAGAGTAAAGTATAGTGTTTTAAAAAACGGGATTTCTTTTCAATCTATTTAAAAATTCAAGGTCAACTATTTCTTTACTACTAAATTTGACGCTCAAATTTTGAACTTGAAATTGATTATGATTTCATCAGTATTTGCAACACCTATCTTAATAAAAAATTGCAATAAAATTTTCCTCATTTGATATTATCAGCATGATTTTTGAGATAGTTTTAGAAGTCACAAGGCATGAACTTTTATTCATTCATCATGGCTATTTTAATTAGTGATTAGGTGTAAATGTTGCGATACGTGCATCTACATACAGATAGTGTTTTCCATAAATAGTTCACTAATTTTTTTTGAAAATTCTTTATCAAGTTCGAGAAACCAGTTCTCCAGGCATGCGCCAATTTCTCGCTTCTTCGAAAAGGGCACGAAGCAAGGCATAATTTGTCATTAGAATATTGTTAATAAATATGTACAATAAGTTGGCGATTTAAATATCCCTTCGCATTGCTAAAACTTCCAAAATTACTGAAACAGAAAATAACTGAATGGCGATCAAAATGACTGAAGATATTGAAATTTTGATAATATATTCCATCCTAAAAAGTATTCAAAAGAAACCATTTCTTTCAAAATATATAATGACATAATGACTAATAAAGAAAGATGGATACAAGTATGAAATTTTTACTTTCACTTCTATCAACACTGATTTTGGATTTTAGATATATTATATACTATTTACTCAAATGTTACAATTGGGCTGATTTTCCTAAGCTCTCAATTTTAAATCAAAAATAAATCATATTCAATTTTAAATCAAAAATAATAAATCATACTCAATTTTAAATCAAAAATAAATCATATTCATTCATAGCTAAACTCATTCTAGTAAGTCCTGATAGAATTTAATTCGAAAAAGGAAGGATGATATTAGTAGCTTGACTTTAGCTTCGCATCATAAAGTTTTCGCAGCGACAAGTTACTACAATTTTAGGACAAAATGAAGATGTCCGTGTACATTGAAGAATGTAATCATGTCACTGCACTGTTGTGTCGGGTTTTCTTGCATGCGATGAAAGCTGAATGTGCAGGAAAACAGTTTTATTATCTTTCTTCACGCTTATATTGCAATGTATCAAAACATAAAATTATTCTCAAATTTAATATAAAATACTGAAATTGAAATTTAGTATAAATAATTTAGTATAAATTTAGTATAAAATACTGCTTGCAATTCATTTCTCACTGCTGAAGGCAGATCTGAAAATATGGAAATACGGTGTGCAAAAGAAACAAAAAACCAAAAAATAAATTCCAAATTAAAAAGCATCAAAAAGACTGAATAGCATATTGACCTAAACAATTTGGTCATAAGAGGTCTAAGAGTGGCAAGAATGGATCTTGGCTTTTTGCAATAGCATCATTTGTTTCATATTATACAAAAAAATTTTATTAAAGGTAGACGTTAAAGTTGATAGTGATTGCTTTATATGCCTTTAGGTGAAACTGAAAATATATGCAACATTCAAGATATTATTACTGAAAGATTACTGAAATATCTGGATAAAATTTGGATTTAGTAAACACTGTGTTTTCAGTATTTCGTTCCAACTAGGGATACTACATGACACTTTCGAAATTTCTCCACCATTGTAAGTTCAATTCAAAATTTTCCTAAAGTTAAGAATAATGAATGCAAGAATTTCTAATCGGAATTTCAGGATTCATTCTCGAATTCGAGAAATTTCGAATATCTTTTTCCTCATACTGCCGTAAAGAGAAGTTTTGGAAAAAAGAATAATCAGTAAGTTTTTGATCTGTTCCTTTTCTATCAAATACTTGAGATGCTTTTTAAGAAAACATTTTGGTCACACCTTAATTATACCGCTTTTTGCTTTCGCCCATTGTTTCACTGCTTGTTTAAACTCAAAATCTGGTTTGTCGGTATAATTTTGAAACAAAAGTTCTAGCTGTCTCACTGCAGATTCCGATAAATCCAATAGAAATGGTGAAATCATGAAGTTCTCATCCCATACGTAGTACATATTATTAGTAAAATAAGAAGCACTAATAATATAAATTTCATCCTTTAACAAATTTCAAATAACACAAATTTCAGCTCCATAAATCTGTAGAGCAAAACTATTTTAACAGTTATATGTCTGACAAAAGTTTTAATAAGAATTTACTATCAATTGCTTGCATATTTCATATTCAAATGTCTTAAATTTGATGTTGGTTGTTTTCAAATTCAATTCTGCTAAGCCACTTATGTCGCTGTAGCTTGGAATCAGAACTTTCGACAGCAGCACATTAGATGATCATAGGATTCCGACTCACTATTGGGCATCTCTTTCAGAATACATTTCTATTTCTGGTAATTATGTAAGAAGTACAAGATGTTTTCACGGCATTTTACAAGACATAAAAAATTGAAAGAGATTTTTTTTATTCATCATAATTACTCGCTCACTAAATGAAAAAATGTTCAAAATGTTGACATAAATTCCTAAAGGATGAATTCATTATTGAAACATTTCCTGCTTAAATCGTTTAAATAGCGTGAAATGAAGCAAAGACAAAAGGCGAGATGTAGAAAATAAAAAGGATAAGAAAAGTGGTTGTATTGTTGTCAATGCTTGCTACCTTATAAAATCATTTTTAAAATTTTATCGTTTTTAAAATTTTCCATAAACTTGAAATTTTTTTCAAAAATAATGATTCATTTCTATAGTTCAAAGTTTTGCAACAAAATGACAATTTTTCTTTGCTTTTCAATTCGCTTCTTCATTTCTAATCTATTATTCAAATTCTTTAAGCAAGTTGAAGCAATATTAGTCATTCACAATAAAACAAAATTTGAATTTAAATAAATTTGGAACCAAAAAATGACACCATCAGCTAACTAATGTTCATTTGTGCTACAAATTGTTTTACCTTTTCTTATAACAATTTCTAAATTATATCGAAATTTGAAAGGCATTTGAAATAAAATGAACTATAGCGCTGCTTTTAACTTTATTCATTATTTGATAACCTTTTTTTATTAGCATAGAAACTTTTTTTTTGTCATAGATGACTAATGCATTTGAATATTTTGTTATAATCACTGATAATGGTTCGGTGATATCTCTTCTTAAGATTTCATTGCCTGTTGTAATTCTTGTTTGACATTTTCTGAGAGTGCTGGAAAAGCATGCGATAAAACAATTACAGGACGAAATGACATAAGCAAACAAAAGAAGAAAGGAAAAGTAGAAAGTCCCCAATAAATCTTTTCCGAGATCCGATCTATTAGGAACGAAATAAAAGGACTATGAATTTGCTTGAAAGTATTACTAATAGACTTATAAGAAAGAATACTTACATTCATAGATGGCCTTAATTTTCGTTCGTTTCTGGATTCCTGTTAGTGAGGAGTTGAAAGCAACGGAACTAAGTCTTGCATCAGCTTCTCTTGCTTCAAGTGACAGTCTTGCTATTATTGCCTGACGTCGTGCTTCAATTTGTTGTAAAGCTGCTATTGCTAGCCGTTTGAACTCTTCGAAGGCTTTCTGTAAATTTAAAAGTTTATGAAGTTACTCAGATATCTGCACATTCATCTAGTCCGCTTATGTAGATGCCAATTGCTAACTTGAATTGTTTTGTTCTGTTTAGCAATCCATGATTCGATTATTTCTTCCATTTGTCTATCAGTTCGATATTCTGCACCAACAAGCAGCTTTTTAAATTCGTTGATGACTTCGGTTGAAGCGTTAACCAAAAATGGAGGTAAAATCTCCTTTGGTTGGTTGATTTCCTGGTTGGTTGATTTCGTTGATTGATTTCGGCTTTGCTGGGCAATAACACAAGATAAAAATATACTGGCAATTACGAATGCTTTCATTCTTGGGATAAACCTTATTTCCTGCAAGCTAAAGGAGATAAATACGTAAGTATATGATAGGATAGTGTCAATGAGTAATATTTGGGTAAACTGAAAAGTAACAGTCCTAATGCACTGTTTGCTGCGTGTCACAATAACTGACATCTGAATGACATTTTAAATGTGCTTGAAGTAAGTGAATCATGAGCCAAAAAAGGAAACAGTAATTTGCTCAAAATCAATCAATTGTTTTTTCTAAATACTGTACTTCTGTCTCAATTTTTCATAATAAAAACAATTCACTGTAAACAGTTGATCAAATTACTGCAGAATTTAATCATTTTATTCATTTTAAACATGGATTATTCGTGATTTGTAGCGATTTCTATTTTGTAAAAATAGTTCCCTTTAAATGCTTGTTTATTTCATAGAAAATGGAACATTAGGACGATTTCAAATTTTCATTCCTTTCTATTGATTTGTTTTATGATTTTCAGCTCGTTATTCGTTCTGCTATGACACGAAGGGAGATTTTTTTTATACAAAAAAGAAATTTCTTTAACTTCGTGGTTGTGTTGTTCATCGAATTGACTGAAATTAAATGTTTGATTGTCTGTAGAGCACTCCAACATGATAGCAATTTATTTCGCATTGTTTAAACGAATTCGTTGGCTTCCAAAACTGGTTCTTGTTTACTGAATTTAATAAAATTAAACAGATAAAAATTTAGTCACATACACTGTATCTTTCTTTTTCTGTTATTTTGGTGGGTAACATTTCCTTCTTTTTCCAGAATTCAGCGAATTAAATGATACAATCGCTAATACCGGTTTTCTTTGTAAAATTTAATACTCTTTAGTGACCATTGCTCACAGCTCTGTCCCAACAATTCTTTTTCACCTTTTCAGTTTTAATAAATCAATTTATAATGATGTCAAACTGTGAAGAAGGAAGAAAAGATGATTTTCGAAAAACTCGAAATTTTTCGTTATTGAAAATTGAGACCTAAAAAGTACGAAAATTGAAAAGATGGAAAGAATTGTTGGAACTGACAGAAAAAAAGATTTTGTGATTTATGGAAAATAAAAAATGAGGAAATGATACCCGGAGAGACTGTGTAAAAAAAATAGCATGAATTAAAGAGAAGATAAGAATGACAATAGATTGCATTGGTAAGTGACTGGATACCGGTCATATCTAAGTATTATTCTATTATCCACAGTATATCCTATTAGCACTTTAGTATCAATTTTTTAAGTAAACAGTTCAGCAATTTAGTTGAGAATCAATTTCTATATACTCGAAGTACAATGGAATGAAAATTTTTTTCATACGCGTTCATAAACGAAATGCAGCCCTTAAAGTTTTTTCGAACCGCATTGTAATTATGAGCAATTACATTCACCTACAGAAATTATTCGTTTTTCTCTTCCTTAAAGTAAAACTTCAGTAGTGGCAGTGGCAATTCAGGAGCTCCGATACTGGAAAGATTACTGATTAAAAGTGAAAGAGCGGAAGAGGAGTTATAATGTAATGGTCATTCTATTCATTGGTTGACCAAAATTGACATTCCTGAATTAACTTGTATATTATTTATGAGATAATAAGCAACTTTTTATTTCAGAAGAGAGTATTTCAAGATCGAAATGAACAAGCAAATTGAATTTTAAGAATGTCGCAGCAATAAACAACTTGCCTAAGCTTATTCATCTCTACTTACACTAATAATCAATCAAAATGTAACCGTTTTATTCCGTTATTTTCTTTTAAGAATATCTTTTTGAAAAAAAATCTTTTAATAGCATATAATTTAAATTCTATACAAATGTCAGACAATTCATGCTTAAGTGCTTTTAACTTGCAAAGTGATCAAGGATGATTTTGTTAATGCAATGAAATAAAGCATATCGCAATAATCAAGTCAATCAAATCTTTAATTATGAAACAACTCCTACCCTTTCTTTCATGCCAAGGTATCTTGATTTAGATATTATTTGCTATTAGAAACTCAACTAAAGTGATACCATAAATATTGTACTATCTAATTTAGTCTGTCCGATTGATTTGTTTTTCGAGCAAAACACTTTTACATTTTTTTGTTAAGAAATGCATGATTTCGAATTTAACCACAACTGTCTTCAATTATTATCCTGTCAGTTAATTTCGAGTTGCTAAATCAAAATTTTCAAAAATTGTTCATCATTATGCATTCATTTCAATATTTCGGAAGGCAAATTCCTTTAGGAAAAGAAATAGCTTTAAATTAATAGAAACTTCTGAGTGAAATAAGTTCAGTAAGTTTCCATTTCCTATTTGCTATATCTGGAATTTAAACTTATTTTTATTTAAACCTTACTTTAGTCATCCTAAATATCTTTATATTTATTATACGTAGTGTTTCTTGATGATATCTCATATTACATAATTTCAAAAAAATTTCAAAATGTTTATTTATTTTTATTTGGTTTATTTATCAATAAGTCATCAGATGCATAAAAAGCAGTGAAAGGGAAAAGTTTGTAAAGTTTGTAAAGGTTGAAAAATGCATTATCTGAAATAAATTTCTGATGCTTTTCTATTCCAATAAGTTGTAATTCTACTTGATTTGATTATCAGTTTTTATATGTAATGAACGTTTTGATAATAAACATAACAAGAATTCCCATATCAGTGGTATGGAAATCTTTTTCTGTCACATTTTTCTTCGTAATTAAACTTTTAGAAGTATATTTTTACAGCAATGTTGTATATTGGCAATCAGTCTTCATTAAATGTTGAAAAATATTGCTTCGAAAGTCAAAGCTAACAAAAAAAAAAAGCAGAAAAATATGCTAATTTTGAGATACATTTGATATTACTTGAAGAAGTGAAGAATTAAAACTATTTTCTAATAAATCTAGCAAAAAAATTTACGTGATTAAAATTTATTATTTACTTGATGTTAGCCATTCAAAGGCACAAATTAGTAAATAGTAATAAAAGTTGCCTAATATGAATGTTTAAGAAATTAGATTAACTTTTATAAAAAAATTGCTTAAATGATGTCGAAATGTCTTTTAATTGGGTTTTGTTCATTGCATAAATTTGTTTTGGTCAGACAGTTTTGAGAAGAACAACTTTCTATGCCCACAGCATAAGAGAGTTAAGCAAAGCAAGAAAAGTTCGTTGTCATATTATGGAGATCCGTCAATCAGTCTCAGAAGTTCAAGTTGCCTTAAAAAACGGTCATTACAATTGTGACGAACGTTTTATGGGGAATTCTTGAAACTACGCTTTGGTCAAGTGAAATGTTTTTTTTTTGCCATTTATCGATGAATTTTGCCAAATTTGAATGTCAGTTTCAATCAAATTACCATATTTTTGGTCATTTTTCTTTTGCTTCGACTCATAGATATGCAAAAATTGTGAAAAAAAGGAAGTGGATGCCGATGGACTCTGCTGAAAGCGCTATTTTGTGTATGGAATAAGGCTATGTGAAATGTGAACATAGTTGAGCAGCTCTTCCTAATTAAGACATTTTTTTTTATTGATGATGCATTTTTGAAGGGAACTTTGTGGAATAAACATCGTTAGTGGAATGAATGCTTAGTAATGAAAAGAAAATTTTGCTATTTTGATGAAATTTTGAAAAATATGGCCAACAAGAGGCGAAATTTAATCTCAAGTCATTTATTTCATTTTTTCAACAACAATTTTCAATATCACATAGTTCTGTTTTCATCTATAACAATCATTCCTAGTCTTATTTTTATCTAAACATATACTATTTGTACCAGATGCAAGTTTATCTTATGATAAAATATAGTAGAATTTATGAATGGAGTAAGCTTAGTAACTACAACATCAATATCATAAGTGATCATGTGTATTTTGCCGAGACATTTTGGATTAACTGAGTGTGAATCTAGAAAATCAAAGGTAACAAGTGGTTGGAGTTTTTAGATTTTAAAATCATTCTTTATTTTTAGAAGGAGGTTAACATATCCTGATGTTTTGCAAATATTTCAAAATTTTATACGAGTTGACAAGTAAACTGTAGATATCCTCAATGATATAACACGCTAAGAATCATTCTTTTTGCAAGATTCAGGCTTGAAATGGGATTGATAATGTTGCAATTGTAGTTTCAATATCTTTTCGGCAAAGAAATGATATATTTTTTTTTAAGAATTAAGGTTAATTTGAACTGCACAGAGAGTGAAAATTTTCATTTTTTTGTCGTCTCCTCTCCTTTCTAAGAAATTTTTATTTTTCGAAACCATCGTTATCCATCATTGTTTTATTTCCATAAGACTGGTATGTTTGTGGTTTATCTTCGCTTCGTTTTTTGAATCTTAAATGATAGTTAAGTAGCTTTTAATAATTAAAATGCATAGAAGTAAAAGGACTGCTTATAACAAGGTTCATTGCGCTACTCTCTTTGCTTATTTTCCGAAGATATATCTTTAAATTTAACCTCTGCTTACACTTTTCAAGCATAAATTAAATAATCGAATCTTTCTCTGCTCTTTTTTTCTCATCATTACTGTTTCCTCTTTTTCCCCTTTTCTGAAGTTTGGATTTGTAAATTTAATGAGTGAGCAGCGGCAATAAGGAAATTAATTTATGAAATTTTGATTTCAAAAATGTTCATTAGTAAAAAATGAAGCATGCATCGGTTCATATTCCTTTCAGTTTGATTTTCAACAAATCTTTCAAAATTCATTCAACAACAGTTTTCAGTGAATTACTATAATATATGGTTATTATGAATTAAATTTGAATTTTATTCTTTAACCTTTTCTTTTTCTCAATCATATCATGTTAAGTTGCGTATTTTGATATTGATAGGATGATATCAAATGATATTTCCAAAGCTTTTTTTCCTTTTTTATAAAAACGTATTTCTAAAAATTTTAGAAATTTTAGAAAAAAAACTTCGTTTTACTAATATGAAACTGAAGAAAGATAATATTAATGAGATGATGAAATTAATTTAAACTAATAGATGGATGAACTACGTTGAGCAATTAGCGTCATACTAATATCAGACATTATCATTACATTTCACTGATACGGTACCGTATCATATCGCACCATAAAATCTCTTTTCCAATTGATCATGCTTGTTCGGCATTTTTTCATATTGAAAATCATTAAATAAAATACAAATTCTACTTTAGCAACAGGATGACCACTAATCGAATTGCATTCCTGAATCGATACAAAACAGTGGACAATGAATTTTTGGAACATTCTGAATGGATCCGTAAACTTCGAACACCATCATTGATTGGAATTGGTCAATTTTTAATCTCTTGAATTTAAAAACATCGTAAAAATAAATTGTGCATTTCAAGAACTATAGTCTGCATACTTTCGATATGATGAGAAGTCTGTTGCTACAGTGTTTTCAGACAAATTTTGTAAGATCAATAGGATCTTTCAATTTTTCAGATGTTTGTGGCTTATCTTTGAACTCTCTTTTCTATTAACCTCTTTCGATTTCATTTTTTTTCTCTGCAATAACGAAAACATTTTCCAGCTTTGACGTTTTACGTTTCCTCTTACTATTTAATGAAATGCTACATTTTACTGCAATTATATCATTCAAAATGCTTATTATTCACGTATGGAACTATCACAGAATATAATAGCGAATATGAAATTGATTTTTTTAATATGAATTTGATTTTTAATTTTGAAATACGAATATGAATTTGATTCTTTAATGCTAAATTTATTTTGCTCTGCCTCTTAATGATAATGGCACGAATGAAGTATGAGTTGCAGCTTCTGTCCTAACGATACCTTTTGGTATATTTATCATTACTCCCTATGTGGTAACAAATATTTCTGGACCCTCCGCATTATTCTCACTGTTGATTGCTTTTATCATTATGATTTTATCTGGTTAGCTTTGCTTTTCTAAGAAAAAAAAATTCAGAAATGATGGAGACAAAATAAATTTAGAGTCTGAATTTGAATCTGAATTTGAATCAGCAGACGGATTCATGAAAAATTAACTGCATCATAATATTGCTGTTATAAAAAAAGTATTATGAGCAAAAATTCTCAATGCTATTATTTTCTTACTAGTTAGGAATGTGACTGTGATAGGATAAATGTTAAATTCTTTCATGACAAACAATATAACAAGTAAATGCGTCCAATTCTATTTATAGATTGTCTCTTTTGGATAATTCCTTTAGATAAGTATTATGCAATTGTTCACTTTCAGTCATAAGGAAATAGAAAGAAACAATTTAATTTAATGCCTTTAGGAATGCACATGAATGAATTGATAAGTTCTATGCCAAAAAGTTGCTTGCTGTACAATTTTACATATGCTAATTTTGGAGAAGTACTAGCTTTTTTGGTTGGTTGGATATCACTGCTTCATTTTATCATTTGCATCGTTATTGTAGCCAAAAATTGGAGCAGCCATATGGTAATGTTTCAATTGTTCAGTGTATTTTTTGGGCTTTACTTGAAACAAAATAATTTGAAATGAAATATTATATAATACAAAATACTGAAACGAATAAATTATGTATCTTCAACATTTATGTGATGGTATGATGTACAGCAAATGCGTCCTACACACTCATTTCAAATTTAAAGTCAATTCAAATTTTTAGAATTTATTATTCCATGGACTATTCGACAAGCATTTCACAGTGGAGATCCCTTATCATCTGGGTTCAACTTTTGCAACAAAAATAGATTTCTTTGCTATATTAGCCATCTTTTGTGCATCAATTATATTATGCTGTAGCATTCGAGTTAGCAATTCATTTCGCTTTCAATTCGAACAAAGTTGTTTAAAATTAAGAGCGATACAAGTACATCGCTATATGTTATAAACCGATAAATATGACAGGTATTGGCTACTATATCGATAATAATGGTAACCATATGTGTTTTGGCAACCAGCAGTGCCGTATTTACTGGCCTTTATTTTGCTGATCCAAACAATTGGTTGATCGCTGGCTTTTTTAAAGATGGCACTACTGGTGTATGTTGCGAATTCTATTCGTATAATAAATTTCAATTAATTTTTTCCCAAGTATAATTTTGTGGTACTTCAGCTTGTCATAGTTGAACTGAATTGGAAAATGTAATAGTTTCATGTACGCAGATTTTGCTGAAGTACCTTAATAATTCATTGATTTTAATCTAGATTTCATGCAAAATTTGACGGTCATTCTTCTAGTACAAAATCAATGAACAAACATGATATTGTAGGTGCTGAAAGGTGCATCGAATTATCTGTGTGCCTATATTGGTATAGAAACACTTGGCTTTTTGTTGGAAGAAACGAAAAGTCCACGAAAACGACTTCCATTTATCATGTCTACTATAATTACAGCCTTGACATTACTTATACTGCTGACAACGATGGTTATTACATTAGCTGTGGATGTCACAAAATATTCTGATGATATGCTTTTTCCAGATATTTTTGGCAAACTTAAAATACCTTCTGCGAAGTATGTTCCTTTTACTTTTGCGGATGACTAAATGATCTGAAAATCGGAAGAATTTTTATTTGCAACCATTGCTTCCTTTGTCATGTACTTTTCCGTTTCGCTTACTTTTATTCCTTCTAAAAGGACTAAGATTGGAAATCTAAAATTATTTTTTGAAACTCTTCAGGTTTTCAAATTTTCAGGGTCTTAAAGTAATTAAAACGCAAAATATTTCTTGAAAATATTTGAAAAAAAAATAAATGAATAAAATAGGACAAGAATAGGATAGGTAATTTTGCAATTAATTCAATTAATTTCATTGCTGTGAAATTTTTTAAGATATGTGATGACAATAGGCTCAGTTTGTGGCCTATCCGGAACATTGCTTGCAATATTTGTGCCGCCTACAAGGATCCTGACATCGCTTTGCGGTGACAGTTTACTTCCTGTAAGCTTACTGGCTCACATCAGCAAGAAGAGAGGAGTGCCATATTATGCAGTACTGTTATGTGCCTTATTCTCTTCCTCATTGATCATCCTCAATGGTTCAAAATTATTTGGAATTATCGCATTCAGTACTCCTTTAAGGCTGATATTGCTCGTAAGATCTTTGACGTTAATATTATTTATTTTTCTGTAGATTCTAACTAATTATCCAGTTATTATATAGGGTTGTTTGGTATATGACCAGCACTATAGTCCAAATGTTGCTGGATTATTTCGAGAAACTGCATTCTACCGCGACATTCATCGCAATCGATATAAAAAGCAATCTTTAAATATTTATACAGATGATCGAGATTCCCTTCCGGTTACTGTTTCCAGGTAATTATCAGATTCTTTTGCTATAAAAGTTCAAGTTATTTCTGTGATTTTAATTTTTTAAAATATTTAGTTATTTAATTCCTTCACTTTTATTATTTCATTTACCTTATTGTAGAACTTTTTATTAATACTTCCAGTTTTTTAGAGCAAAATATTTACAAAATCTAATTCAAATCGCGCAGAAAAATTGAGTTTCGTTCTGCTTTTTCTATCCGCCATATTGCTTTTTAGCTACAGGTGGACTTCAGATGATGAAAGTAATGGAAAGATAAGTAGCTGTGAGATTCTACGAAACATCATTGCTCAACAAGAAGTACAATGTGAACGGTGGCTGGAGAAAGTATGTCAATTTCATTGTTACATAAATTTCTTGAATAACAACAATAGATAATAATTATGACATCTATATGATACTTAATACATATGAAAATGTGGATCTTTTGCGTGATTGCTTGGACGATTTTTGCTTCAAATCAACGAATTTCAATTATGTTTTACTATCAAAAGATCTTTTTGTTCTTGACCGCAGTTTCTTACTGCTTTAGCTACCATCAATAAATAAAAATTTGGGATTTTTGTTAAATGAAGAAGAAAAAGAAGAGATAAAAAGATAGTTGCGAGAATCTTGAAGAAGAGATCACTCACTGATTCGCGATACAATGAATTCAAAAATGTGCGTGTGTTACTTTGGTAACAAACAATGTTATTTACTACACATATTTATCTTTCCAATAATCATACCTCATTTTAAACAATAACTTCGCGATTCTAAATGGCAAAAAGCGAGCATAGAGTCAATTTTTAATAAAAATCAGAAAAGATGTAAAATAAAAAAGTTCGCTTTAATAATATACTACTTGAATTCTAATTTCATTTTTAATTGAACCAGTTCATACCATTCAGGACTGTTACAATTTAGCGGACTTTGATATATTAAATTGTTAAACTAATTAGTTTTCGAAAAACTTTGAAAGTGATTCAGTCACAATCGCTATCGGAGAACCTAAAGGAAACGACAATAGAATTTTGCAACAACAGAAAACGATTGTCATTGTCATCATTTAATATCACTGATTTTGATCATAATTGTATCAGATCTCCATGTACTTCCTGTACTAGTGCAAGTAGGTATATTTTTTACATAATTAAGTAATATGGTTTTTGAAAAATAATTGAATTTTTGTTTGTTCAAGTTTTCAATGGCAAGTTTTCTTAGTAGCACTGTTTGTTTGTAATCTTCAGCTGCTATTACAATGTTATGCTGACCTGAACAGTTATTTCAATTTCTTTTCTAGATCTTTATTTATACTTCTTATAGTATATATAGCAAGATTACCTGATCAGTTGAGTACTACTGCCATCTTAGAAGACTTTTCATTAATTTTAATTTTCTATGAGATATTTGATATTGTGGTCATAAGCAAAATACCTTATGCTTTTTGAATTCATAACTTTTAATTTTCCGAGTTCTACTTTTATTTCACTATCCTTTGTTGCAGACATAAGAAGTGACTTTCACATTTTTGAACGCGATATTCCGAAGATACCATACTGCAATATTTATCCTGGATCGATGCATAGTTCGGAAGATTTCGACAAAACTGGCTATAAACGCTCAAAGAGAACTTTGTCATGCTTCATCTTAACATCTGTAACTATTGGATTTCTAACACTGAAGATCGAATGCACCAGCTTAAAGAAGGTATATTTGGTATCTATAAGAGTTTGCTTATTTACTACTTCATTCTGACAAAAAAACTACAGCTTTTAGAATAATTATTTCAAACAAATATAGTTAATAATCAATATCATATCATAATTCTGTAAATAAAAACTCCGCCTAGATTATGAGTTAAATTAATTTCATTCTCCCATTTTATAGCAAACCTTCAGTGATCAATGATTTCCAGATTCAGAATATGCTTTGATTGTATTCATGACATTCCCACGATTACAAACTCCTCTATATTTTTTACTCCAATCGAGTTTTCATGCAGAAACAAATGTTCAGTTAAAACCATTCACACTATATATCCAGATTTTCTAGAGATTTAATTTATAGCTATATTCAATCTTACTAACGTTAATGGCATGCATTGTTCTGGGATGTCTCGTAATAAATATTGCTCGACAAAAAGTTAATCCAGTTAACAATGAAAGAAGCCATAAAACGCCGGCATTCCCATACTTCACACTTTTTGTAATTTTTCTGACTATACTAGTAGCTTGTGCCACCGATTATATTATAATTGTTGGATTTATCATCTGGATTGTTATTGGTAAGTTCAGTTTTTTTTTGTATTTAGACTTCTACAAATTAGAAATTGTTTGTGTGGAAAGAGGGATGTCAGTTAAATTCAGATAAATCTTAAAGTCTAGGCTGTATATGATTCAATCCTTGAACTTTCCGTGATTGAAGAAGTCACAGAAACTTTTGACTATATGGTTTTTCTTCATCTTTATCGTTTATATAATTCTTGTCATATTTAAGGAATGATACTCTACCTACTATACGGATACAAACATAGCAAGGAAGATTGTGTGCCATTTAATGGTTTAATCATTACGAACAGCATGATAAAAGACAGCTCTTCAACACGAATCTTGAATAACACAAATGATTATCAATCTGCTGCAATCATGCTATAATAATTCGGTATGAGATGGTTCAAAGAGTGCCTCTCTCCGTAGAGATAATTACTTCAAAATAGATAACGAGATAGATAAAAACGAATTTAACGGGAGCTTATTAGCAAGCTGGACTTCAAGTTTCTCGAGAAATTTCAAGTCTCGAGAATGGACTTCAAATCTCGAGAACGCACATTAGTTCAGCAATCGTTTGCTTTCATTTGGTGCAACGTTTTGTATTATGCAGAAGTGCATCTAAACAGTATGGTAAAATGATGTTCCCAAAATTAGCGAAATAAAAATTTTAAGATTGTTTTGAGATCAATTTAAAATCAAATCAGGGTGTAAGTGTTAATTGTATCAAAAACACAACAATCATTTAACTTTTTCGTATACGAACGAATACAGTATACGAGAGTAAGAACATATAGCACATTGATTTCTGACCCTGCTTTATATAATCGAAAAATGAGATGACATTATTCATTGAGATGTATTATACAAAACATATATATATATATATATAAATATATATATATGATTATGAAATATTCAGAAACCGAAATGAAGATACTTCAAAAATAAAGAAAAAACGACATTGAATAAGCTCAGTAAGTTGAGAAAAACCTATGATAAGCAAAACTTTCAGAAACTCGAATTTTAAAGGCGGAAAATCAGTATTTGATCGAAAAAAATGACTGAGTCAAAGGGATAATCTTAATTAAATAGAGACATATTATCCTTAACTATGCTCTGTTTCATTTTTTGCATTTCAACAATAACATTTCTTATCTTTTGTATCATTAATAACTTGGATTGTAATGAGGTAGATATAAAATATAAATTATGTTATATAAGTATAAGCTTTATGAAAATACAAGATATTGTTAATAGCAGGCAAGTTTATTTCCTGCAAATTCATACTTTCACCTAAATTAAAATAACAATGAGCAGAATAAGTATCCTAATCAGAAATGACGGGTAAACAATTATAATATAATATGAATAGTCGAAGAATCATCTAGAAAACTGAGATCATTGAGAAAAGAGGATAAGTAATATCAATAGTAATAATCTTTACATAAACAATAGGATCAACAATAACAGTGGTAACAATGCAATTCACTACATGAACTCTGCACGAATGATGAAGATTGTGGAATAAAAATCTGATTCTTTTAATCAGATTCTTCGCTTGCTGCATCATCCCCGGAACAGTTGAAATTCGATGTTCCTGTGTGTCGTATCAATGCTGCTGCTGCTGTTACATTATTATTCGTTCCCATTGCCGCATTATGCGAACGAGTTTTCGGTGAACGATTATGACTTCCTCCAGTTACTAAGTGGGTACTTCCTGCAACGAGAAAGCTTTAGTTGAATTCGGGCTTATGTGCAATTGAACGGATCGTATGACTCAACAGACACCACGCAAATCCACCACTCCTTCTCTCCTTCCCACGGATTTAAATTCTAACGATATAAGAGAAAACCTCGGCGAAGAAAGCATATTACAATAAGTTACCGCACCAACTTGGTAAGAATGAACGCCGTTCAGGGTCATCATTGTTTGCATTGGAGCAGGTGAAGGTACCGAAAAAGCTGTGGTGCTCATACTTGCAGCAGTTCCAAGAGAAGTATTGCCCGCTGTACCACGTAATAAGCTCACCGACGGAGTTGATGATGATTGCCTGCTACCTCGATTTGCAGCAGCGCTCAAATCTAAAATGAATTTAAAATTAATATTAACAAGATATGAATTGGACTGGAACAACAAAACGAAATATTTCCAGTTTCTAAATTTAAAGAAATGTATTCAGAATAGCATTTTTACCGGAATGCGAACTGCCGGGATGATTTTGCTGGTGTGAAAGTACAGACTGCGATGGACTTGCAAGTGACCAACTCTGAAGACGTGAATAAAGTTCACTGAATGTTGGTCGTCGCTCAGGATGTTCATGCCAACATTCTACCATTAAACTGCAAAACAATCAGTCATTATTAATTTAAGTCCTCCTTCGAGGGAAGTAAGATTGGTTCATTGCAGGAAATTTTAATAAGGTGTAGGATTTACCAATCAAACGATTATAAAAATGACTTTTTTCACTTCGGCTTGTTACTTTAAAGAGTGTTCGAGAATAAGCCTTCAGATACCTGTATATATTAGTTGGACAGTTCTGTGGACATTCCAGTAAACTTCGGACAGATATTAAATCGATGACGTCTTGATGAGAGTAACTCTCATAAGGTTGCCTTCCGTATGAGTAAATTTCCCATAATGTTATTCCAAACGACCAAACATCAGTTGCTTCATTGAAACAGCCGTACTGGATCGCCTCTTGTGACATCCAGCGAACTGGCAACCAGGTTCGCTGCATCACCTGCAGAAATCATCTACAACGTTATACTTACTACTACTAGAGATTCGAAAAAATCACCACTGCTTGTCATAACAGATGGTAATATAAAAATCTCCAAGAAAATTTCCTTCAGGAATTGAAGAAATTTATGTAAAGCCTAAAGACATGTTTTAAAACAAAAACCTAGAAAAAACCAAAATTTTGAAATTCGTCTGTTCTAAAACATATAATTTATAAAAGCACGTTATACTGCTAGCCATTATTCCTACAAAATCAATATAAACCTTGTAATAATCTTTTTCATAGCAACTTCGGATCATACCAAAATCAATAATTTTAATCACTCGCTGATCAGCCACGAGACAATTTCTGGCCGCCAAATCACGATGGACGAAATTCATACTCAATAAATATTTCATACCGTTTGCAATCTTGAACAACACAAAAGTTAATCAAATTCATCTGCCACAAATTTTGATAAACGAAAGTATCTCTTGAAGTAACGATTCTTTTATTCATTCAACAGAATCACTTAGTGAAGAATATATAAACAATTAAAGATAAGAAAAGGTACCTGAAGAGCAATACGCAAGAAATCTTCATTATCAGCGATGATCCGCTCCTGATCGACTATTTGCTCATATCTGCAAACAGTATTCGTTATAATTACATTAAATTCTGATATTGAAATTTTTTACTTAAATATTTTCTTTTTTTAAAGGATGAAGAAGTTACAATTTATATTTTCTAGTGTGAGAAAACACCAAAGCCGATTTTAATTTTAACAATTTCATCTATTTTACTTCCTCCTCTTTCGCGAAAAATCCTGCGGTAAATTTATCTCTGCGGAAAGCAAACAGACAGATATATTAAATTTCTGAAGAAGAATTATACGAACCCACTGGTTTTTGGTGCTCGAAGAAGCAAAAAATCATGAAGATCACCATGTACCATATATTCAAACACAGCGCTTAGCTGCTGTGTATCAAAGTAACAAACACCAAGTAAACGCACAACATTTGGATGATCGAAAGGTGCTATCGTACGAATTTCCTCCTCAAAATTTTGCCTTTCCACAATACTGCTTCCAGATTTCAATGATTTGATTGCCACCTACAAAAAATTTTAGTAATAACATTTGCAAGAAGCTCTCCGTTTCTAGCTCATCAATTAAAGTATTCCGCTGCAAATATTCGAACAGTAAATGAATTTTAAATAATAACATGAAAAATTTTTTGGAATTTTCAGTTCAACAATAAAAAAAATTGATGAAAAAAGAAACTATTCAGTAATATTCCGCAGAAGTGTCCCATTTGTTTGTTAAAAATTTAAAAACAAGGGCAATGAAAAGTCCAAAAGTAGAAAAAGATAATAAACCTGTATTGGTTCACCATTAAGAAGAGAGCCATGCCAATTACCATTGTGTATCAAACCAAACTGCCCTTGACCAATCAAATCACCGACCTCCAACTAAAATTAGTTTCGCTTTAGTAATTAAATGGGTTTTCTTGTCAAATAAAAAAATAGAGAAGTGAAATAAAAGAGAAATTTTCTTCTAAATAATTTACAACTGAAGCAGAACAAAACATAGCTCTGGCAAAATCCATCATCATCAGTCAAGATTATTCTGAAGGCAGAAATTATATGATGCTAAGCATCTACGTGCACTATGTTATAAATATAGTTTGCAAAAAAGGTTGACCTGATTAGATTGTATTTCAGGAATTTGATATGGTTCGACGGAAGGTTCGGTTGAAGGCCTTGGACTGTACTGGGCATAATTACCAGAATTATGTTGTACAAAAGTATTGGTATTTGTCGGTGCTTGTATTAGTGAGGAAAGTTCGAAGGCTGCGCTGTTTGGATCAGTATTTGCCGTACCATTCAGTTTCCGATAATATGTGCTATTTACAGCACTGAAAATGTTTTGCAATTGGATTCCTCAATCATTCTCCATAACATCAGAAAGACTGCAGTATAGCAGTCACTAATAATTTCATCTAATTGCGAAGATGATAAATGAACCTGCTTGCAATACTGCATCCATTACAGTTTTGTAGCCCATTTTTCTTGATAGTTAATGAAGAGCCTATCACTTCTCTATGTTTCCTTCGACAACAACAATAACAACATAGAAGGATCAGACTAAAAATGAAAAATCCAATACCACCGAGTACTGCTAGCTGCCATGGAGATGACAGACCAGACCAAATATCCGATATATCACCGATTATAGAACCCTGAATATAAACTTTCGGCATCTTTTAGATAAAATTTTTTAAAACTGCTAAAAATTTCCATACAAAGTTTGTAGATTGCACAGATGAAAAATGTACTAGGAGTACTCTTTAAATTAATCTAGCTCAGCAAAAATAGATGATTAATTCATCATAAGTTTTGTTCATCCAAAAAGAAATAAAAATGCAGCACAAAATACAAACATCATCATCAATGGTTCCCATCACTTCTCGATCTCTTAAATAAGGATACACACTAGGAGGACACTGAGCGATATCACAATATTCTTCTTGTCCATTTGGATGAGCAAAACACCATGGAGAGCTCTTTTTACCTCCAGGATTGCGGCAGTGATTCTTGCTAGTTCGCAAAGATGGATAATGATCAATGTTGAATTCCCTGTAATAACTCATTTATTATGATTATATAATGATGTTTAGGTAATGAAAATTCATTGTTCCAGAAAAGTTCCTTATTTTTTAATGAGCGCAAAGTGCTATATCCATTTTACCAAAATTTTAAGGAATATTTTATTTCAAACAAAAAGTTTCAATCCCATCGAAACAATCTCAACATAAAAGAATCATTATCCACATTTTATTTTAATGATAGTAAATGTTTAACACAATAACAGATGAGCTACCTTGATGAGCTCTGTGCCCAATTCATGCAACGTTTTCCAGATTTTGTTAACGAAACATTGCCATCATAAGTTTTACCACTATCCACATAGCACCAGTACGGTAATTCTTTCGAAGAATCAGGAAATAAATCAGTATTATCTTTGGACTAAAAAATGGAATGTATTTTTAGTATCTGAAAACTACAGAATCCAACTGAAGTAACAAAGTTTAAGTCTTTGAGAAATTTTGTTTGTAATATGCTATCAGCGGAATACTGAAAGATAACCTGATCAGCAACGCTTATAATGGGTATGCAGTATTCCGCTTTTGGATTTAATGACTGACATTTGGGTAGAAGAGCTTTAGGATCATCGCCAACTAAGTCATGCTCAGCTGCTAGCGCCAATTCTTTAGGACATAGATCTGCCTGAATTATGAGACATTTGTATTTCCGAGTTAAATGAATAGAATATTTGTAGATTTTGATAATAAAATTTAATATTGTTCAAGTTTAATGCATAAAAATAAACCTGAAGCGCATCGCAATCCTTTCGACAAATTGTCAATATATGAGGCATATCGGAAGTGGTTCGATAATCTGTTGCGGATCGTCTGTCACATATTTTGTACATATGATAGCATGCAACAGCATGAGAGTAGTGCTTACATTGTGCTGATATGATCGGACTACTGTTAATAAACATCATTGCTGCTCGAAGATTGCGATCTTCAATGAACAACAATAATACTCAATTATTTGACATTTCTATAATTCTATTCGTAATTTGCATTTATTAGCATTGGATTAAAATTAGGAAAACTAACCAACATCGTACATATCTTCCCTATTATCGCTTACGACCAAAACATGTCGACCGGTGAGGTATTCACGACATGCTTCACCTCGATATAGAACACAGTCGCCAACTTTCGCATTCAACCCGTCTAGCCAACGATCACTTGGAGCCATTGGTGCATATCCTGGTCCTGCCGCATTATTTGGGACATTCCAGAGACTATCCTCTGATTCTTCCTCACTCGGTAATCTTCCTAAACCACCGGACATCGACGAACCTGGTCCTTCGAAATCCTACATAGTTAAATGTTTTATGTTATTGTCTTGAACTATTATCAACAAAGAGAATTCAACAACGAATTCAAAATGATCTATGGCAAAATTAAGAAAAGCTTTAATGGACTCTTCAATTCATTTTTGTGGGATATTTAAAAATAGAAATATTCAATTTTAATTTGTTCGATGAAAAATATTTTTCTACTAGAAGTAATTACCTCTTCAAAATATTCCTCGTTTTGAAAATCAGTAATTCTCGATGATGACTTCCCCTTTAGCTTGTTTGTATTCAAAAATTTCCCATCCAGAATATTATTAACCTGAAATCAATAACCAACCAAGTAACTTAATGAAGCAGAAATTAATTATGAGAATAGGCTCGAATTACTCCAACAATTAAGAGTAGAAGTTAGAAGTTTTAGATTAAAAATATACGAAAATTTATGTAGAAATTAAAAAAATGAGCAAATAATCTTTGATGTATATAAGTGTTCTGATAGATTCAAAAATGTAGCAATGGATCTGACTCAAAATTTAATTTGATGGCAAAGCCACGAGCCGATGATTGGCTAGCAGGATGTCTGCTGGCTAATATATAATAGCTAATAGAAGAACAATGGCTAATATATAAGGAAAAGGTTGACATGAACAGCTGCATCCGTTGCGCAGATAATGAAAAGTCAGAAGATTGCTATAGCATTAAAGGTTAGTAATGAACAGATAAGCAAAAAGATCATAAAAGCTTCAAAAAAAAAAAAAAAAAAAAACTGAAATGTTTACTTTTTAATAATTTTTCAAATTTGAAAAATATTTAAAAAATTTTAAAAATTAAAAAAATGAAAAATGCAAAGAATTGATAAAATTTAAAATATATAAATAATTTTAAATGATCGAACGATAGAAGAATAAAATTGAGAAGCAAAAAAAAGCATGCATTAATGTTATAAGGATAAGTGATAGAATGCAACAAAATGCTCATTTGGGAAATTGTCTAAAAAATGATCGATTATATATTTTTAGATATAGACCACATTTAACATAATTATTGAATTTCAATTTTAAATGATATAAGAATAAGTTGGAATATTCTCTCAATACAAACAGCAATAATAATGTATTTTTTATTTCTAGTTAGACTCATTCCGTTTACAAAAATTAAATAAAAACATTTCCATCAATTTTTTGAAACTTTTAAAAATGTGAAATAATTATGAAATAAAAAAAATGAATTGAATTGAAGTATAAAAGAACATTGAAATAATAATTAGTAAATTTTGAAAAAAAAAAGAGGTAGTATAAAATGCCGCATTTTAAAATTTTAAAATGTATAATAGTAAATATTTGATTTGTGTAAAAATATATAAATGGAAGAAGTAATAGCTTGTATTAATTAGAAGTAACGATGAATAATATGAAAGAGTGATCGGTCAAACAACACACAATCATATCAGTTCATCAGTTAAGTCAATAAATATGGAATGGATAACGGGAGACGATTGCTACACAAGAAGGAAGGATTGTGTCCGCTCGTGTCTGTCCATGATAGGAAAAGGGTGAGTCGGGTCCGTCGTTCATCATGATGGATAACAATTTTCAACGATTGCTTTTGGACAACGACAGTAAGAGCCGAGGTCGATGTGACCGAGAAGGCCATCAAAAATGTACAAGGGTTCCCCCTCCTCTCCCCCTCCTCCTCACCCCCCCCCCCCCCCCATTCCATCTCTGTTTCTCACTACATTGGTTCATTTAGTTTTCCTCATCCCATCATCTATCACTTTATCTCACGGAATTAAATTTAAATAAATTACGAAACACAAAAAAAGGAATAAAGCAATTTTCATCATAATTCTAATTAAACAAGACAAATTTAATTCTTTATTTTTCACTCATTTTTTTAATTGAATATAAAAAGGATAGAATTCATTAAGTGAAATAAAAATAATTGTACTACTTCTATGATATAATTATATTTGAACAAATTTTTTAATTCAACTTAACAACTATTTCTCAAAATTTAACTATTTCTAGCAATCTTTTACTTTTTTACTCCTTCTTATCTCTTCATATCAAAAATTCTTTAAATGATTCAAAATTCTAAATGATGGTATTTATCAATAAATTTTATCATTCCTTTCCAGATAATATTTTCCCAAGATCTCATTAATTCTTTTTAATTTTACTCTTCATTCTTAATAAAATTTAATCTACTAGTAGTAAAGAAAATTATTACAAAGTATGAAATTTCATTAATTTGTAGGACGCAAATTTTAAATGATCATAAAGTGTAAAGAAGTCGTTGAAACTGTCAGAATAAAATGCAATGAATCAAAATAAGAGGCATTAGATGAAAACGAAAATTAATTAAACTAAATTGAACTTGCAAATCAAATTGATGAAAATGTTATTTGGTTGAATACGACAATGCAAATAATACGAGAAGGAAAAGCGAAACAATGGATAGCACCGACGAATGCTAGATATAATTTAAATCAATTAATTAAAAACGATGATTAATTAAAAACAGCGATGATTAATAATGATGGTTTAAGCTAAACATTTTTGCGTAGCTCTTTGATTATTCAGTCATTTTTTTCATACTTTGAAAATGCCTACAATTTCAAATATAAACAAAAAGGAAATATAAATTATCATTTGAATCGAAATTTCACTCACATATCCCTATAAATACGTCTATATATCTATTGTCCAACTTTTTGTTGGACAATCATAGAAGACAATAGCAGTTTGAGTCAATAATAAACTATTAAAAATCCCTTTTCTCTTAGATAATTTATTTCCGAATAGTTGAAAAATAATAAAGGACGAAATCTTTTTTAATATATTTCTAAAACAATCTTTGAACGTTGCGTATACGAAGATACCAAATGTTGCTGAATTCGAACAGAAATGAATAATAAAAAATGCAACACAACAATCTGGATAACAATTTGAATTTAATGACTTAAATAGTAAAATTAATAGAGTGATTAACTGAAGCGTTCACTAATTGCTGAATATCTATAATCTGAGGATGAAGGCAGAGACACCAGAACCAGAGCAGAAGAAACAAATGTCAATGTACATATACGGACAGGCCTGGCACTATACCATTGCCGTTATGATCAAACCATTGTTTACCCAAATCATAAAACACCATATCTGAGACTAACCATACTGCATATAACTATAAACTATCCTATCACAAATTTTCGGGATTATTAAAAAAAATAAAACAATCATCCTGATCACTCCTCGTTCATCTATTAAGGCTCACAGATTAAAATTGTGTTATCGTGAAACAATGAATAAAAATTGAATGAAATGAAAAAGTTATTTCGAAGATTGTTTGAAAAAAAAGAATTTGGAATTTCTTTAAAGAAAAATTTTTCAAGACTGCAAAGAAATCATTAATCAAAAAATATGCAAAAGCAGATAATTCTAAGGAGTTGGAAGGGAAATGAATGGAAGCACGATGAAAGTCGATGAATGATTGTGTTAGTTTTTCGTTGCAAATATTATTTGGTATATATTTCCTTATATAATCTTTTATTTGTTTTTTGAATGCAATTGTATGTTATGAAATAGATAAATTTGGAATCGAAATAAAAATTGATCATTCTTATATTTAATCCAAAAAGTCTTTTCATCTTAATTTAACTGTCTAATCCTATCTGCACAATAATATTTATAAGTGTTGCAAAAATGAACAAAATATTAAAAATAACAAAAGCCAATTTCAGTAATTTAACTATGAATAAATAATTAGTAAGAAAAACAAACAGCTCAGTGAACATTATATTAAACAACTTTCTCCAAAGAGATTTTGATGAAAACGATGAAAATTCTTTTAAAAATGCTTTCAGACGTACAATGATGGATCACTCAGCATAGAAATTCAGAAAAGTAAAGAAAAAATTTAGTAAATAATTTGAAGGGTAATGGCATAATTTGTATTTATGAATATATCAATGAGAATTGTAAATAAATAAAAATCATTTTAATTAAACTTTTACTTCCTTCTACCCCTTCTAAATTTTCATAAATTTACAAATTTTGATAATTTTTTGCAAAGATTTCCGAAACAAGTAATTAGGAAAAGAGCTTCGTCAATATGCCAAGAAAAAATCTGCTGGTATAATTAATTAGATAACAAAGGATAAATGATTAGCTTCATACATATTGCAGAGTATTTGAGCCTCTTACATGGATAACAGTATTAAAGCGAATACTTTTAGATGAAAGCATTTGATTACAGTGAAACTAAGATAACAAGCTTGACTTTTCCTATTTTTCCTTATAAAAAAGAAAGCATTAAACGAACTCTGAGCACGGCAGTGGAGTTAACACTTGCAAGGGAATTGCTAACAACACATTGGTAGTATCCACTATCCAGAACCTCCAAATCAGCTATCACCAATCGAGACCAGTATTCACGGTTCTTTATTTTCGTTTTGCGATTCTTTTCTATCGGTGCGTGGTTTTTCAGCCAGCTACAAAAATTTCTGATAATTGATGAAAAATGAATAAATTTGTTCATTAATTAATTACATTATTTATTTCGTCTACTTAAAAGAATTCAGTTACAGCCAGGATTCTAAAAAATGTCCGAAAATATTGAAATTAATCAGCTTCAAACCTAATATGATCATGCCTAGACGTAATTTTTCAATTATTATTTGATATAAAGCCTTTTTTTGATTTTTATTCAATGTCATTTTTTTATACATTGCAAAATCATTTCTTAATCAAACAAATAGCAGTCAAATCACTCGATCTTTCGCCCAAATTTCATTCAAATAAAAAATTTACCTAAACTGGAGAGGTAATGGACTGCCAGTAGCTTCACATTTAAATCGCACTTCATCACCCGCATTTTTAGTAACATTGTTGAGAAATGATGTCAATCTAATATAGGGTCGTCTGGAAGGTGATGAACCGTCGTCCATACTAAAAAAAACAAAAAAGTGGAGAAGATCTGAATTATTACTTAAGAATAAAACGATATAATAACAAGTATTAAAATTATCAAAAAGAACAATTAAACTGAATATCTATTTTTATAATCATTATAAAAAAATTCAATATTTGCACCTTCTACACATTCTTTTTTATCATTTAGATATCAGCTGACTCCCCAATCCTTTTTATTTTTTGCTTAGGCCGATTAACGTTTACCTCTCGAGAATGTATGATGATAATCAGCAGGCAGGGTAGTGAATCACACAATTAAACTTTTGAAAGATTACACTTGTTCCCGTTTCAGGAGTGTTATCTGATCTTCAGCACCCAATTCCAAATTCAGTAGGCAATATTAATCCTCTGGAGCATATTTGAAAATACTTTCCAATGGCATCTATTATCCAAATATGATCAAATAATAGCTGAATTAAGACTGAATTTATTTACCATTGAATTAAGAGAAAACTCAGTATTTTGCTTACAGCACTATAGATACAAGGATATTCGAAGAGTATTTATTTAATGTAATAAAGCCATTTTCGGGACTCGAAGAAAAACAAGTTACAAAGAAAATGTTTCGGAAAAATAAATCTCATCAATAAATTTCAGCCTATTAGTGTATACATATGGGTGTTGATGTTGAAATAGTGATAGTTATAAATTACGGAAATGTACTGAGTACAAGTGGTTAATGAATGATTGCTAGGACGGGTGGGTACGGTGCGGCGAAATACTGACGAAATAAATTTTAAAATGGAGCAATTCATCACAAAAGGGAGGAGAGCCAAGCAGAAGGCGCAAGGGTTTGAGCGTAAAAGACAGAAAGGCATTAGACAGCAGTTGAAAAAATCAAATTTCTTAAAACAAAGAAATAAAACTTGTTTCTTTTCTCAACGACTATCATCACCACCAAGAAACTCTAACTATTGCAGTTCCTCCGTTCGTCACTTCCAGCTCCATCCTTTCTGTCCGGTCCGGTGAGCTGCTTACACCTCAACTGCCAGAAATCATATCAATCATTTCTTCCTCACAAGTTTGTTTAAGTCACTCTAGAAAAAATTCCTTCATTGATCTTACTTACTGTTACGACATACAACTCGTGGATATTTTGGATTTAATCAACGTTTTCAAAAATTTTCAAAATCGTAAGTGCATTTCAGAATTAATATGGAAAGAAGGAAAACCACAGTAGAAACGAAATGATCTAGGGAAATAATTCTACTTTATATCATTTATCAATCTTCTCACTAAAAATAGCTTTAAAAGCGACACCATTCTTTACTATCATGTAATTATTCAAATCATTGACAATCTAAGTAATAAGTGAATTAAACAAAATGTTTGAGATCTGTGCTATCTTGAGCAAGAGTCACGAAAACTACAGAGAGTCACGAGGATTTCAACATGCTATGAAAAGTGCCACGGTTTTCAAAACGTTATAATACCATGGATTTCTGTAATCAATTTTGATTTAATGATGTAATGACACGCGTTACCATTAATATGAAAGGCCCAAGTGCTCTATAAATCCAAATAAATTCCAGTATCATTTATCAACTCCAACAGGAAGATGAAAACTGGCTCACTTTATCATCTTAAGAATTAATATTTTTTACAAACAGCGGTATTGAACCGGCAAATATCCAATTGTCAAATAATATCCAAATTTCATATTTATTTTCTTTTTAATATTCGGTTGACAAAATTGCTATATATTCAAACAAAAATTGTCTTAAATTTCAGTGAAAATGACGATCAGATAGAATGCGGTAAGAAATGCAAAAGGACCTTTAATAAAAGATATTTCGAAAAACATATAATTTTAGGAAAATGCAACATTGTCTTTTTTAAAATGTTTATAAATTATTGAGGAATCAGATGTGTAAGTAAGTTCAAGTAAATTAAATCAACTCAAAAGGAATGGACAGATCGTCTAAGCTTCAAAAATTTCCCTGGACTTAAACATTTTGTTCCTTATATCTAAAATTTAATAAAATATTTAAAATAATAACACTGGAATTAAAAAGTACAGTATGACTATACCGTACTAAAGGCATTGACAAAAATAAGCAAGAAAAATTTGTTGAAGAGATAATATTTGACGATATGTTGCACTGTAATTCACATTAGTGAAGGATCGATGAACAGTGATGATTTTACAAGGTCATGAGAATTAATTAAGAAGGATGACCTCTCTTATTGTCATAGACAAATACAATACTTACCTCTTCTTCAAGCGTAACTTTCATGAAGAAAATCGAACTTTCAAGTATCTTTGCAGATGCAGATGATTTGACTATTGAAATTAAAAGTTTTCTATAAGTGGTCAAATTTCTTTCGACTGCAATTTTTTTTTTTTTTTAATCATTTGCAATTTTTTAATCATTTGTGCTTAAGATATCATAATTTTCTGAGTATACTTACATAATAAAAATAAGCTTTTTCAAATTCATTTCTCATCTTAAAATAATTATGTAAAGAAAATAGATTCCATTAATTTATTGCTATAAAATTCAATTTAAAAGATTGCAATATCATAATATATTGTAATAAAATGATGTAAACTGATGATGTTAATTCAAATGGATCAGATTAGAAAATTCAATGGAAATGAAAGGATTAAAATAAACACTTAAATGAACATTACTATAATATTCATTTGTCATCAATAAAATTGGAACAGAAAAATTGCGCAATAACAAATAAAGTAGTAAATAAAAATTGATCGTAAATTTGTGGACAATTAATGATGTTTGAATGAGGTAAAGGATGGATATATATCATAGTAACGACCCGATCGGTCATCATTCCGTTCGTCCAATCCCCCGTTAACAGCCCATATATTATATACAGCCTTCATTGCACACCATTATTCTAGCAGCTTTGGAGATAGATGGATGAATTTATGAAGCAATAACTGAGAGGGTAACGATTGCTACTTGCTACTCTATCAGTCTTACCACGGGATTACTCTAGAAGTAGAACAGAGTACCACCAAGTCGTATTTCCTTCACTCTCTCTTCATTAGTTTATATCCATTTGCTCGACCACTCACTCTATCTTGGATCAATTTCTATTTAAAAACTGATCTGCTCAGTTCTAATTCATTCATCTATCCAAATAATATCAGAAATTATCTCGTCAATTGAATTATCCTAATGTCTTCTTGATCAAAATTTTTATTTATTTGCTCATTTCAAACATTCAAATATTTACATATTTTTCTACAATCTTTATAATCCAAAAGATAACAACAAAACGGAAAGAGTGGACAGTTAATGAGTTAATGAGGATGCTAAAGAAGTTGGTCACTTCAATGACATAATTGTTGGCTGGATAAATTAATCAATAAATTTTAATCGATCTACATCTCAAGTTCTATCTAAATTATATATAGTAAAGCAATTACACATACTTGTTACTAATGTATTTGTATATTAGGATATAGATAGATTTGAATTAATTTAATTTGAAATTTTGCAGGATGATAGAATCGTATTGGTAGCATTTGAACTATTGAAAATGAATATGAAGAAAATGTAAGAGAAGGTTGATGCATATTTTTTTTTTTTATTTTAACGAATAAAAATTTGCTGTCACATACATTTAAGAGAAAACTTTTGCTTCCTGTCTTTTTGGAATACTTCTCTGCTCGATCATCAAAATCACTGATTATAAAAGATAGCTACTATAGTTTCATCCTCTTCAACGGTCAAAAAACCTCATCAATCACACAGCATCTCCCTGAACTGAATTTATTTTGGTGAAACAACCCTCACTTCAATATTAACCAAAATCATTGCTACTATTGCTATTTTAACAAACTACACATTTTTAAATACAACTTTGGTAATAAATATTCAAAATTAAAAGATTGAAGCTAAATTTCTTCAAAATTTCTGATGATCAATTATAACTATCTCTTATGTTACTTTACTCGACATTATCATATTAATTGCAAAAAAACATTCGGAAAATTTAGAAACTTTTCGCACTAAATTGTAAGTACAACTGTCAATTCCATTTAAATTCAAAATATCATTATCATAATATTGTTATAATGAATTTTCCAAAATACTAACCATATCACTCGTATGTATTAGTTTTTACGTTTCGAAAAACTCTTTTAGGAAATTTCGAAATTCATTAATTGATTTATTGAACAAACTTCATGTCATTTCAAATGTAAATTAATATATACATGTATAAAAAAAAACACCCTGCAATTCATCAATCAATTCAAATCTTATTGCCCTTTCGACTTCCTAATTTGAAACAAGCGACAATACTAGCGATTTAGATCCCAGAAACACTGACGAACATTTAGCACTCAATCATTCGTCATTTGAAATGTTTTTTGAAAAATTGATTTTTTTATAACTTATTAGTTTCGGCAAGGCGCATAAAAACTGGTGAATTTGTAATATTTAGCTATCTGTTGAACTTTGCAATGTCTAAAGTAACTATAGTTCAAAGAAAATTAAATGTGATTATCTCATTTAATCTCGAGCTTATAAGAGCAAAGTAAGTAGAGTAATGCCTTTTCGTGTATCGAAAGTTTGGGAAGTTTAGAAATGGTGAAGAAGAGTTTTGAAAATATCTTGCTAAAGCATAATTTAAAAAATATTTTTCAAACTGATTAATTTAAACTAAATGATATTTTGCGTTTTTCTCAAGTCAACAGTAACAAAAAGTATTACGGTAAGATATGCAAGGCTCACAACTTCTCTTTTTTATAAAAAGCTGTGGTGATAGTATTGTTGAAAGGATCATTCTTCAGGAAACAAAAGCATACAGCGCTTATTAATTGTAAATGTTTGGATATTCATTTGGCTTATATTGAACACTCTTATAATAAAAGCAAGATTCCTCAGTAAAAGTAGTGTGAAGGGATTATTTTACAGAGGAGAAATGAAAATTTGAACAGAATGGGAACAGCATAGAATTGGACCAATCATAGAATGGGCAAAGGCCAACAAATACTTATGGCACAAGACACAAGCATTATCAATACTTATAATTGATTTAATTATATGCGAAATAAAGAAAAGGGGAAATCATATCGTTGTATGTGAAAATTTCAATTTTTAAATTCTGCTTCTCAAGTTGCAGTAGTTTAGAGTTTGTAGCAATATACAATATAAATTGTTGCCTCCTTTATTTGTCTCCTTCTTCCTCTTCATTTACTTTCAGGAATATAATGGTTATTTGAGCTTTCTGGTCAAATGTTATGAAAATATATTTATGAAAAAAATTTCAAGATTTTTTCATATAAGATGGATGAAAATCAAAAAAAAGGAAAAAAAAAACTAACGTTGTATTGTAATCAGAATAAACAATATCGTAATCACCAGCCGGTTCAATGAATAGATCATCGTACGGCTTAGGCACCATATCCGATTCGGATTTCCTTCCTTCTGCTGTTTCTATTTTTGCACCTTCTTTATGATAGGTCCTTCCCGCTTTCAAATCATTTGATTTTCGCACCGATTCTGCAAAAAAAAAAAAAAAAAAAATCTTAGGAATTTCAAATTATTCCTGTAATAATGAATGAAAGCTAGCAGACCCGTGAAATTTTATTCATCAATGCAAATTCTGATTTGGATTATCAGATTTCGAAAATAAATAATGAACATAGATAAGAATAAAATTAAGATATTTAAAAAATTTTAAGGTTCGTTACTACCCGGAGAAAATATTTGTTAGCAGAGATAGTAATTTTTAAAATCATTCTTCTTTTTTCATAATTGAACATTCCTGGATACTTCATCAGTTGTTCTCCAAAACGTAGCATGCGGATAAAAGATAAAAATTATATGAAAATTGATTAGGATTGAATTTTGAATGTTAGACTAATGTCAGTTCGAATTACGCAATGTCTCTTTAGATATTTTAAAGAAATAAAGAAATATCGAAAACTAAAATGATAATAAAAAATGAAATAAACTTTAGAACTCGTCAAGAAATGAAATTGCTGCTGTCGTAATGAAGAATCAAGTTAAATAAGCGACGGTGATGCTTAATAAAATGATCTATGCCTTTTTTGTCCCTTTCTTGGACATAAGTTTTCTCCTAATTAGATAAGAGCCAAGCATATTAGTGCAAAAGAAAAATGAAAAGGAATACTTCAGCAAATAGACAAATTTATAACAAATTTACTAAATAAACAAGCATTTTAGTATGCCAGAGGACTTTATAGAGTAGCATTTCAGCTTTATTCTAAAAGACTTAAATGTCTTCTATTAATTGCATTTTGCTTTCGAAATTTTTTAAAAATTTTTAAAAGATTTTTTAAACTAATCTCATGCAGAAAAGTATTTCTGGAAGAAATATCTAAATTTCTTTCACATTTAAATACTATGTTAATCAGCTCTTAATAATGTTTAAGAAAACGTTCAAAAGTTTCTGGGTAAAATATAAAAATCATCTTAAGAACCACGATATCCATAGCTTATAATAATGTTTGAAAGCAGAAAATGTTGTCAGTGTAAATGGCTTATGGTCATTGAAGTGTACCAAATGCATGAATACAATTAATGACCCTCAATTATAGGTGAACAGAAAGGGCTTTTAAGTACCGGAATCAGTCTCATCGGTTGAAGCAATGCAAATACCAACCTCTATTGTTATCCTTTGCGTGTAGCTCTCGCTATCCGATCTTTTTTGCTGTAATTCTCAAATATTCTCAATGCCATTTTACCGATAAATTTATTCAAATTCAATTTTTCACCAAATGACTCTAATTTCATTCAAAAATATGACCAGTACTTACTGCTGGTTTACAACGCTGGAACAATTTTAGCTTCAAATTTGCTTCTTCGACCAGTCATAAAAACTTTTCATATAGATTCCACCTTTTCGTTTTGCAAACCGTTCCTGATAGTTTGCAAAACGAAAAAAATGATCAAATGATTGCCCAGCAGTTCCATCTTACATGGACATCTCAAGCGTACAAAACTATCAGTGATTAAATATTGTTTGTAACTCCTGCAAGAGTAATGATGATATATCATCATCATTTAACGTCAGCCAATTAGTAGCATTGATCATTTCTTGCTTCGTGACACTTCCAGATGGCATTAATTTTGAAACTAGGTTCAGAAGCGCAATAAAGTTGTAGTAGCAACAGTACGCATAATAGAACTGGTCAGAAATACGATAAGCCAATGCTTCCGCATTTATTATTATTATTGATGAGATGCTGTCCAACCTCCTATATCAGATATCCATCATTTCAAACTGCGATTACACATTTTAAAAATTGAGCAGATCGTTAGTGGTTATTTACTACCAACGATTGTAATCATTTCTCAAGTGCCACTATTTCTATTCTTAATTAATGGACAATTTTTTCCATCAAAATTGAAAAAATTTTTCAACATGTTAGATACTAAAAATTTCCACTAAATATATCAAAAAAAAAAATCCAGCAAATAATCCAAAGCTTTAAAAAATAGTCAGCCAATTCATAAACCTTTTTAGCAATAAATTTCTGTCATTTCAAAAGAGTAAATGGATTTAAAGAAGGGAAAGTAGTGATGCTTGTTGCATCCAAAAAGTTGTCATTTCATGTGTTGTAATAGAAAAAGTTCACAATAAAACTTTAGCCAAGAAGCTCTATTTGTTTGGTTGGATTGGAATAGAGTAAAGACATCAGTGGATAACTGGCATGTAATGTGCTGAAGACGACGACAATCAACTTCATCATCATCGATTCTTATCGTAAAAGTGAAGGAATGAGAAGACAGGATGGAAAGAAGAGGACAGAAATTCACAGGACAGAATAGGGTATAAGCCAAGTATATTATTAAGCAATAATGAACAAAGCTGCTCATTTGTCTTTGTGCTCTTTCACGTCAAAGTTTATTGTTAATGAATAAATGCAAAAAGAGGAAGACAAATGAAAAAATGTTTCTGGAAAACTAAACAATAATGTATTTCTATTAAATATTTGCATAAAAATAAAATAAATTTAATTTAAACAAACAATTGCCAATTTTTCCAAGAAATCCAAAACTTATCAAGAAGATCTTAAAATAATAATAATTAGGGATTTTTCAAACTCAAATTTGAATTTAAATATTTCCGCAACAAATTCCCAAACAGTGATTGGCTGACATATCTAGAAATAGAGGAAAAAAAATCAGTAGCTTTTTGCGATATGGATGGAAAGTTAAAGACTCTAGTTTGTGGTATTCATCGAAAAAAATATTTTCTAAAGATGATATTGTTCAGTCTTCTAGTCTACTCTGTCTCCCGTCATTCTTGTTCAAACTCCCAGTCTGCTCTGTCTGCCGTCCTTCTTTATTTTGATATAGAAATTTGAATTACATTAGTAATGTTTTAATTTTGTTCCAAAATTGCAGTGTTAAAGATTGAACTCAGAGATTGTTCTAATTTAGAAAATGTTGCAAGATGAAAATTGATGAAATTGCAGAATTTTTCACTCTTTCAAAATTCTTCAACAATTACTTTGATTTTCAGTAACATCCGATTTGCAAAGTATCGCAAAGAAATCTATGACTTTTTTAATTGGCAGGACTGTTTTAGGATGTACTGAAGAAGCAGAATGTCCCTTACCAATTACAAATTCAGGCTTGAGCAGCTTGTATGGTACTTGCAGAGGTCATGAGCACTTACTGAGAGAGAAGACAAGGCCATCTGTCTAGAAACGCGTAATTAAGCACATTCAAGATTATGTTTTAAATAGATAAAATGAAATTTTTAACATCTGTCATGTTAGAAAGAACAAGAGAGAAAAAGGAATATGCTTCAAACTAAGAGTTGATGAAATGACGCTGAACTGAATAGGAAGATTATTTTGAAATATGTTACTAGGTTGGACAATCCGTCTAATTTAACCAACTTCTGCATTAAAAGGAATAGCTAGAAAGTATTTTAGATCTCATATCAAAGGATTTATCTATGAAGATATCCTGCGTGTGGTCAAAGTATAGCCGTAAATTACAGAGATGTAATGTTGACGATTTTTAAGGATTTATGACAGAATTGAATAGGCAGAAACCTGAGATCAAATGGACAGTTCCTAAGCTAATAAAATTTAACTTGTAACGTCAAACAGTACTGTTTCAGGAGAAAATGACACAAATAGATTTCTTCCTATGATATTAAAAATAATGTATGCCATAGCATCCCAGTATGTTTAATTGGGCATGATTTACTGAAGGTCATAACAGTTTTTTGTTCTTTACTATCATCGGAATTCATCTTAATAAATCTCAATATTGTCAACTCGAAAATGCAGTATCCGGTCATTCGAGTGAACTGTATTACAGTATAACTTTACAATATTATAAAGAACGATTAGTTGGTAAGGATGAAACATAACAAATCTAAGAAACACATTAATGAACCGTATTGAGCAAAAGGATGTATAGTCCGTTGGTTAACAAAAGCAGTGAGAATTCGTTCTATTATTAAGTCTGTTTTTAAGTACACGGACTTCATGAATTCAAAACATGAAAAAATAGGTGTGCTAACTACACGGAACAATAAATCCACTCTATGACAATTTTAATGATTCCAGTTTATTTCATAGTATCTTTCTAATTGAATTTCTATTCATCTTTACCAAGTGGAAAGTCTGGAGTATTTAAGGAGTTTGCATCATCGTACTAATACCTCATATTACATCATTCATCATTAAAAAAAGAATGGTCGATATCTTTAATAAATACACATGCCAACATCATTTTAGATACAGTAGAAGACCATAGAATCACTGTATGAGCAGAAGCTAAGTATCATTCGGAAGAGCTATCATTCAAATAAGAAACTTTCTGGTAGTGTCACAAAGTGCAATGAAAGATAATCCAATGCAGAATTTTAAAATATATCAGTACAATTGTTTCAAACTAATAATATTTTGTCTCAGGAAAGTATTTTGGGTAAAGGAAAAGAGAAGTAATAAATACTAGATGCATGCAAGCAAAAAACTCTTTGCTACTGACAATAATAAATCAGTGAAATGTGAAATGCATGTTAATGATACTAAAGATGTTAATAAATTATGATGGAAAATATCGACGACTTGGCCAAAGATTTTATTGGATAGCCTGTTACCTCAGTTTTCACGCGTTTTCACACATACGTACACAACATTTATACGGCATTAGCATCATTCACATCGATGTCTCACTTGAAGGACTTGGAGATGTCAGAAGTGAAATAAATTGATGAATTTAAATAAAACAGTGTTTTTGGAAAATTAATTAACAATTTCCAGAAATGTAAAGAAAGATAGGATGGAAATGAAGAAGAAATGACGTAGCAGGTTAGTCTGGATAAATAGACTGCACAGTTTTAGCTTTTAGATTTATTGCTAAGACAGAGGGAGAAATCGACAGAGAGAGAGTGAGAAAATCTAATTAAAAAACGCTGCAAATTGCTCTATCGCCATTTTTTTCTTTAATTCAGGAATAGTGAAGTGAGCTGTGAAATGCATGTCACACAACTGTGAATGACTTCTAAGATGAAGTTGAGTAAGAAAGAAGAAAGGCTGAGGAATTAATTCCGCGCTGAGAGAAAGTTCGCTAAACAATCATTCCTTCAGACATGGAACTCAAAACTTACGTACATATATATATCCATTTAATCATTCCATAAACAAACAATTGCTCTGATAATTGGAAGTCGCTATTAGTTAAACAATTAAACAGCTTTTCAAGAAGCTTGTATTGCGAAAGAAGATTGGATGAGGTGGGCGAAAATATCCTATAGTAAATAAAAAGAATGAAATATTTTGAAATTTTATTTTTAAAATCCTCGGAAAAGATATCTAAATCTGTTAGATGCCGAGCGGTACGTTCATTAGTTCCTATAATTAATATTTTGAAAAATGATCCATACTAAAGGATACATTTATATTTAAGTAGACACAACTTTTGGTGGTAACTGAATCAGCAAATAAAGCATTTAGTTGCAGAAAGTTAAAAAGCAGTTAATTTGTTCAACTCATTTCATTTCTTTACCAAACTGACAAACTTTATCCCAATTTACTTGAACAGCCCAAAACAAGACAAAAATTTTAGAAAAAAAAGCAAAGAAAAGTGCTTCGGAATTTATTTCCTTCAATTTGTCGCACTAGTAATCAATTCAATCGAAGTGAGAAATTAGACTTTAATGGTCGTCTCTATCAGTTTGTCCAACTTCAAATAAATAAAGTGACACAAAATTGATATCTCCAGAGGAAGCCTCAAATCTTTATTGCAGTATCAAGACATGTAGAAAGAATAAACTTAAAAAAACATCTTCAAACTGTGTTTTCATACATAGACATGACGATCGATGGATGCTGTCAGTTACTGATTGCGATCGGTAACTGACAACAGAAGCAGTACCATATCGAATTTCTCAAAACACTAGAAGAGGGACATTAGTAGCATAGAAGAATAACATTCCAACTCTATTTAAAACTAACTGATTAAAATCATTCATAAACTAATGCTTGCGATTCAGAAAATGAAAGGATCATTTTCAAACAGGAATAAATATCAAAACCTATTAAAGTAACAAGAAGCGACAGAATTCCACTGAATTAAAAAATTCAGGAGAAAAAAAAAAAATAATGAATATTTGCGTTTGCGTTCCACTCGATCTTTTATCATCCCGGATACACAACAGTATGTGATGTGATGAGAATAGAAGTTTATCAGTAGCTTAATATGCATGTTTTAAGAAATCTATAAAATGCTAAGAGATTTTTAACCTTTAAAGGAAAGTTGAAAGTGATGAACGAAATCTCGTTTAACGTCAAGAACTTGACAGAAAAGTTATTTCAGATTAACAATTCTATTATTTCAGATTAATAGCACTCTCTATCATTTTAGATTAGCAATATTCAAGGCAGGTGTAATAATATATACTCTAATAAAGGTGCAGCCAATAATGCTGCTGAATTCATCAATGAAGAAAGCTTGAAAAGAAGTGTTATCTAGTTTCTTAGAAAAGAATGTGTCAAATTACCTTCCACGAATATTATCACTAGTTAGCCAGCCCTTCACCATTGCCAATGATTGACCGAATGCATCAGAAGCTATGTAAAGAATGCACTGAAGCAAACGGATACTATTTTTTAGATAAGATTCCATCAAAATTTGTTACAGATATCGATTTCCAAATATTGATTTAATTTTTTATGTTTTCACTTCCTGTTATATTTATAATTTCATTTCCTACAAAAAACATCGCTTCGTTCAAGTTACTTTTACCCTCTGCGTCTTTTCGCTTCTGCATTAGAATCAAATTTCCATTTGGATGTCTTGTTTCATTATTACGAAGCGCTTGAAATTCCAAAATTCCAGATGAAAATGATTAGTCAAAGTTGATGATTCATCGAAGTATTGGATTGTTAAATTACTATCAAAGTAACAAAAACATAGTGATGGAAAGAACTTATTGACGGAAAATGAAAAATTTCGATAATTGCCATCCCAACTTTCGTACAAACCTATGTTACAGACAAATGAAAAGAGCGGAAATCTCTAAGCTGAAGACAAATATCGGATTTCAAAGAAGTTAATGCCAATCATATCAAAAGTGATAGTCGCTGTTGATGTCTATTAAAATGTGGGTCATATGTATAGTTCAATGTAAAAACTAAAATTACACCTGCATCTTCTCTTCCAGAACTTCTATCCCAACTTTCATATTCTCATACTAAGATTTTAATACTGCTGAAATTATCGGTTGCTATGTTTCTGGAATGAATTTAACTACTAGATAAAATTTTACCTAAGAAGTACGAGAGCTATCGTTTTTTTTGCATTGGCACTTCTATTAATGACTTTCAAATTCTAGTTTTTCAAAACTAGGATTTGAAAATTTTTTATGAAGTCATATCTAGGACAATATTCAATGTATTACATCAAGCAATCAATAAATTACTTACTCAGTATTATTCACATACAGCTGAGCGAAAGAAACTAATTTCTAAACGACTGATATCATAAAATTGCTTACATAAGTTAGTACTTCACAATAACGAATAGTACAGCAACATTCGAACTCAATACCTGAACTGAATACGTGGACAATTGCGGTGTTTAGCATGAAAGCTGTTTTCAGAAAATCGGCCTATAATGAAGAGATGATACAGTAAACAGTAAACAATAGCAAATAAAAGACACGACAGAGTAAAAAGTATTAATACTGTGACGAACACCGTCCAGAAAAATTTTACAGGTGAAAAAATGAGAAATACACATAATTCCTGAAAGGAATTTCGTTAAATGGCGAGGGAACAAAAAAATATAAGGTACAGAAGCAGAAGTCTCTAGAATCAAATCGTCAAAAGAAATATAAAGAATGCTTCGGGATAACTTCATTTCGTCTGCGAAGAGTACTTTTTCACTTCCATTTTTTGAAGGTTTTTAAAATTAGAATATTTTTTCCAAAATTTCTACAGTTCAACATGATGTGCATGTTTGAGAAAAATAAAAAATTCTACAAGGTGATTATTTAAAATCTTGCAAATTGATAAAAAAAGTATGCGAAATATGAAATCTGGAAACCAAATTCAAAGTGTAACTTGATAAAACTAATTTGAGGCATTCCGAAAAACTTCAGCTTAAATTCGTTTCATTATGCTTTGAAACAATTTTGGGCAAGATATTGCACTAACAACATATATTTCCGAAATGAAAGGATTTAAAAGTTCTTGAAAGAAGAAAGCATTAATGCTTTCTTTAGCGTCCACAATGTATGAAAACATGACAATCAATTAGTTATGCATGAACTTGAATAATATCGGAAATTGTATGTCTATATGTTTAAGGAAGGAATCGATTACGACAACACTACGCCTTGTTTCTTTAGTGATTTACAAATAGACAAGTTTTCAATTTATTGCCAATATTTCTGTAAATAAATTATATATGTTCGATAACTCAGCATCTGATTAAAATCTTTTAAAGTTTGTTAGCACTCATAAATCTAAAAATAGGACCTTACGCAGGAATTGTTAAAATCATTGTTTCATTTTTTGCGAAATCTAAAATTATTATTTCATCTAGTAAAAATTATTTCATGCATAACTTTGCACCTTAAAAATATTGTAAAACTATTTTGCAGCAAATTTCTTGCGAATTTTTTCATCTTTTACTTCAGCTAATGGGGGAAAAAAAAAGATAATGGAAAACCCTATTTAAGCCAGTCGTAAGCTCTACAGCAAACATTCTAACACTAGTACGCCTAACTGTCCAAACTCTCTTGTAACCCATATAAATGGAAGTTGTATTTACACAGGCAGTGTGAGTATACAATATTTATGTACGACTTTTTCTTCCTTATGTTGTCCATTCTCTCAAATAAGTGTGAAATATATTCACTCAACTAATTTATGTACTACTACTACCACTAATAATAATATTCTTCTTCATATCTAATGTTTTACTAAGCATAATGGAACAATAAAACTTTTACGAGGTAAAACATATACTTCAAAAGTGAGTCAAAAAGTTATCGTGTTCGATTAGTTAAATTGAACTGAAAACTAACATCAGCCAACGTGCTATCTCAAAATATTTAAAGATAATTAAGAATAGAATGAAGTTCAATTTAATAAGATTAAAGTTATTTGATTGATATTAAAGTAAGTACTAGTTATAGCATTTATAATTGGAAATACTAAAAATATTTTAAAATTCCGTAATCCATTTCACTCATCGCCTTTTTACATACACTGCAGTAAAATATCTGTCACTGTTGGGTGCTACTGTTTCTATATTGTGTATCTTTTAACTTTTACCGAATGTGCAAATGGAAGAGTAAGGGTTGAGATAATGTAAATTAAAGTCTTGTTCGTTAGGAAGAAGGTTATCGTATCCAAGTACAAATAACCTGTAATTACATGGCCATCTGTTCCACTTGCAAAATAATTGAGCATTGAAGGAACAAAAGAGTCGATAGGATATCCCGCTGAGAGTACCTTAATTATTATTGCGTTTTTAATTGTATGAGAAATGGTGGTTAATGTTAGTGGTGAGCGTGGTAGTATCCTGTAGATAGTACCAAATTCAACGTCTTCATATCGTTTCTTCTACTAATTTCATTTAATAAATCTGCACCGTCGTTCTTTAGAAAGTTCGAAATGACCAAATCATCTCCTTGAATTAAGCCGACAAAATCGTCAATCATAATTTAAAACTTAAATGCTATCCCTTCAGATATTAAGAAATATATACAAAATGAAGGATTATGAATTTCTACCTTAAATTTTTCTAAGATAAAACTAAAGTTATAATTTGAGAAATCGGATGAAAAAATTCGGAAATCTACAAAGATTTATCCAAGAAGCAAAATTTTAACTTCTATATCTAATCACTAATTGAAATTCAATGCAAGCATTTCGTTAGGAATGCGTCAAATTAAAAAAAATTACCGTAAAATGTCTTAAAAAATGCAAAATCTCAATTTGAAGAATTTCTATTCACAATTTTTGACAACGTTGCATTCAAAATGCCAGCACTGTCTGTTGAAATTTCTTTCTATTCCTGAGCAAATCTGAAAGGCAGTATTAACATTTCAAACTTAACAGATGGCCGATGTGATCCGACAGTGACATTTCTTGCTGCATAACTCACCAATTTTTATCACAAAATTTTTTTTTTTTTTGAAGAAATTAGAATTTCACCTTCTTGTCCTCAACGACCTCTACCTGAAATTCGCAAAAATTTCATAGCTCAGTGATAGTTAATGTTTCATTAGCATAAATTAGTGTGAATGGTTAAATGTGTCACATTGGAAACCCCCCTTGGCTAACTAACATTTTGAAATGTTCAATGTTTGCTTCCTCCATGAAATGCGCTGCATTAAATGGAATCAACTCAGGAAATTAGTTTCTAGCTGTCTTATTCTGGCCAACAGCAATATCTTGACTGATAGCACTGTCTTGGCCAACAGCAGTCGTAATAGCATGGATCATTGATTTATTTTGCTCTTTAATTACTACAATTCGTAAATAATAATCCATTAACAAATCACTTTCCTCAAGATCTCGAAAGAAATTTCATATTTTTCAGAGTCTTACAACTGATTAAAAATAGTATTAATGGTCTTGGAGTTCATTAATTACCTTTTCTCAAATCCCTTTTTTTAACATCACTTGTACGTACCTGTTCGCAACAATTAAAATCTTAATATTTTTAAAATACCATTCCGTTTTGTCAATAAAACTTGTTCGAAGAATTTAATACGTTCTAATATGAATCTTGTTTTTTTTTTTTCCTCTCTCTTTCCAACGTTATTATCGCAATCTCCCTCATCTGTTCATTTTAACAGCAATTTCTCTATTGGCGTTGTTATGGCAAAGTTTTCAGTCTCTAGAAGGTGTGCAAATTACACTGTCGTAACAATGATGAAAACATTTCAATTATATTTGCTTTAATATGATCCAAGGTACATTAATTTTTAATTTTCGAGTCCTAGTTTAATTTTTAAATTAATTACAGAATTTCTATTTATACCAATATTTTTTAGTTTGTATTAATATTTTAGAAATCTTATTTTCTTGCTATTCTTTGATCTTAGCAATACCATGTATAGAGAGCTAGCTGACCTGTCCTCGAATTCAAACTGCATAGAGCTCCTAGCTGACCTATTCGCTCGTTCAAAATTACAAGTATCAGTTTCCTGGCGCAGTATTAATTACCACGGAGGAAGTTGTTACTTTGACCCAAGGTTTCATTTTAAAAAAAAAGAAGCTGAAAAACAATTCCAATTTTACCTCTTGAAAATTGCCAAAATATATTTGTCTGTATTTGATGTAGACAGCACCATAACAGCAATATAATAAATACATGATTCCACTTTAATTTGAAATTTACTTCATTTATTTAAATGATTTTTAATATACTTGTTATTGCATGCTGAAATGATGCTAAGAGATGATTGTGTTTGAATTTTATTTCAGTGCTCTCTCGGAGTGCAATGATGAGTGTGTGGAATTGCTACAGAGCAATGGGACAGTTGCTGCTGGTAACAAATGTGCTTAAGTGGGTTCAAAAGGCATTTTAACCAATTATTCTGACAGGTCGAGGAAAATTTTGATTGATAATTCACATAAAATTTGGCATTTCCCGCAACATTTTATCCTCGGCAATTTAACTTTCGCCGCCAACATAACACAACTAAAATCATTGCTTCACTCGATTTATATTACACTGCTGCTAAAGCCATTTCAAACTGCATCATTATTTAAAAAAAACTCATAACTGAACAAATTGATCTTGCTCATTTGAAATATGATTGCAGATTAAAACTAACATTTTGCGTTAACTTAACGAAAAATTAACGGTATCAATCGAGCAAATGAGTCATTGCTTAAAATTACACAGGAAAGGGTAAAACTGGTTTCTAATTTCCCAAAAAATTACTCCAATAATGAAAAAAATATGGAAACATGTAAAAAATCCTGAGTAAATTGTAATTTGATTAAGAGGTAATATTAAGACTAAAGATTTTTTTCAACTTAGTTCAACAAACAAGAAACTTAGAGCTAAGAGTGCAATAACTATCCAAGCTTCGAAGTACACTTAAGAGAAGTTCTAAACGTCGAGCAAATCATAATTTAGTCATCACGTCGAAATAATTCTCGACAATTACTTTTGAAATTACTAGGTCAAAGAATGGCCAATAAGGTTAAAGAAAAAAGATTTTAAAAAAAAAAATGCTAACCTTTTTTAGTTATCATTTTTAGAGCCATTTTATCCAATTTCATAGGTGTTTTCTTGGGATCATCATCGGGTGAGTTGAGTGCATCCATTACATGAGATCTTTTTTTTTTAATATATCACTGTGGTCAAACTTGCTTAACAGTGCAAAGGAACGATCAACGATGAAATTTTTTCTGCTCAATATTTAATGCAACATCCCCGAATGAATCTGAAATATTGAAATTCTTAATAGACGGAACTATCTTACACATAGCAATTTGTAAACATTAAATATTACATGATCACTAAAATTAAAGATGTGAATGGACAGTACTTCAAAGAACAGTAACAAATGACTTGCTTTTAGATTCATTTATCAAAAATGGAAACACGCATAATAACAATCATTACCTATCTCCATCTCACGTCTTGCTTCCTTGCTAATTACAACAGATTTATACGTATATATAGATTCGATGCCTAGTTGACAAATAACTAAACAATTAACATCATAAGCTTTTTCTGAACGTTTCAATAAAAGATCGGATAATTCTTATCCCAGGCTTATCGTTTGTATCTTACCTCATCACTAATATTAATACTAATTACTTCAGTATATATCCAAACAGCTATTATCAGCTAATAATGGCTTTACTAGTTTATTATTTAATCATAAAGTAAAAGTGACATTCAGCTAATGTACCCATAAATTTTAATTTTGAACTAAAATTTAAATTGATTCAGTAATGATCGACACTAGAGGAATGTAGTGTTTATAGTATAGAGAACTATTTCTCTCCGAGAAATCTTGATGTAACTTTCGGCATGGCTACATTTATTTTGTGTGCACATGCATGCATATATAATATAAGAAGAGATGAAAGGGATGGTTGTTAGGAGAATTAATAGCGATGTCATCATTAATTCACTATTAACAGCAGCAGTTCATAAATCTAAATGACGACTGGATCCCTCGGGGTAATAAATCAAAATGATAAAGAGAGGCGGGGAAGCGGGTGGGTCTGGGCCAAGATTGTCCCTGAAGTATTTGTGAAGACAAATGACAATACATGATGTGAATGAATGAAAGAAGGTGGTCCTTTGCATTTGGGTAGTGGATGAGCGACTTTGTCCCTGAAATTTTAATTCTCTTTTCCTCTCCTCATTTCAACCACTCTTTCTCTAAGAAATAGGAATGACTATGATGATAATGGTGATTATGATGATTATAATGATAATGATAATGATAAAAGAAACTGATATTAATGAATGTTAGTGATGAATGAGATCATAATATTATTTACATTCTCTTTTTTCCTTTATATTTATGAGACATAAAATGAGATGATAATCATTGAGGCAATCGGAAAAATTTTATCAATGATGCGCAAGAAGGAGGAATTATCTGATGAGGAAGAAATTTACATTCACTACTATTCCCATAAACTATTCTTATTTTTCGTCTAAATTCACTTCAGCTTAATATCCTACCAATGACATTTATCAATCACAAAAGGAACTGAACTTTCATCATTACAAAAATAAATTCTAATACGTCAGCTGTGTATAATATTACACTGAAAATAGAACTTCTAATTGTTACTAATTATTCTACAGTTTTTCAAATTTCAAATACTCAGACTTAACCAATTGCTATTTTGTTCTTCTTACGCTTTAAAGAACATTTAGGAAAGGATATTTATCATAGTGGTGTAATGTATTAAGACTTTCGTTTGAAACAAATACTTGAAAAGAATGTATGGATTTCATTTTAAAGGTCAAACGTCATTTTTTGTCCTACGAGATTGGCTCTTTACAATTACTATTTAAGATGAACTAAGAAAATGAAATTAAACATTTCTATAATACTATTAATTTTTCAAAAAAAACTTAACGGTATGTAAGGAAGATATGATGATTACAGTGTGCTTGTTAAATGAGTATTGTTCCTGATCTTACGATGTTATAGAGGAAAATTTACGCGAATGCCTGTTGGTCGCTGGTTGTAAGAAATCAATAAACTCTGTTGACATCGGGTTGATTTACGAAAATAAAGATTTATAGTGACAAGATTGACATCACTGATATGTCTTTCTCCATCCCAGAACCCTTTAATATGTCCATTGTCATCATGCCTTTCTACTCACCCGATGAAGTCCAATTTTCGCCACCATTCCCCGTTTCCCATTATTAAACGATCGAGAGAGCATGTTTTCCACATCTTTCCAGTTACATTGACGCAGTAACTAACCTTCTAGGTGAGGTTGTGATACATCGCCACAATCAAAACGTCAAGACGCCTTCTATTAGTCTCGAGGTCAGCATATTAACGGTGCATGTTACAAAGCTATTATATTATTCTAAAAAATTCGAATATGTTCACCACTGAACTAATAGTGTAAACATTTGAAATGAAATTTTATTTCTTAAAACATAAAATAAATTTAAGAATTTTTGCATGTCTAAAATATAAGTTTTACATTCTACGTTTCGGATATGATATATTTCCAAAAGATCATTTGAAGTTCATATTGATGATAATTAGCAACACTCATGCCATCACTTTTATAAGCAGTTAACTTGACGATCATCTTATTCTGTCGATATAGGAAGAATATCTGCTGCACAAGAAATATTAGACTGCAGTTGGGAAAAAAGATAAGGAAATGCTATTGTAAACAAAATGGTCCGTTTATTGAGCCATAAACAGTTTTATGCGTATTACGCGATACAGTTACGTAACTTTCGATATCGCAATTTCAGCAGTTCAGTGCAATCGACATCATTATCAGTAATAAGTATCACGATACAGCCAACCATAAGGTCTCGTCCTGCAGAAATATTTACGCACTTCATCGTAAACAAATAGCAACCATGCAAATGGTACTGGGGTCATTGCCCAGGAAAGCCTGCAATAATTTGACTGAATCATATTTTTTTTAATTTGCTGCTTAGTTTGTGCACATCAGTTGAATCTGTTAAGGCTATAACTCATTGTTACGTCTACTGCAACGTAGTTCTTTCAATTTTTTTACAACAATGAATGTGTAAGCAAAAGATACTTGCTTTAAATTTTCAAATATAATTGACAATCTTCTGGAAATGAAGTACCTAAGAGGTGCCATACCAAATACTCTGTTTATGTAAGGTGTGAAAAGAAGGAACGTGCTGATCGCTGCAGTAAATATTAAGCCCGTATTTAGGATCCAGTTGCTGAAATTAAAAAAGATGACTTGTATTTGATAAAAATTATTAAAACATCAAAAATCAGAAGTTATCAGGATTCTCCACTTAAACATTGAAGTGACTTCTCCACAGAGTAAAAAAACTTCTTAAATAAATCACTTGATTTTCTTAAAAAGAAACTTAAATTCGAAATGGAATAATTTGGTGTAACTTGAAGTTATATGTTTTTGAAACAGATAATTTTTGTTAAAGTAAATTAGCTAATCACCTCATTCCTTGCTGCACGATTGAATTGTAGCGAGTTTTTGATATCAGTAGATCGGCCCATTGTACTACAACTATTGCATAAAAAAAAGCACCGTGACAGCAGCGTTCCAGATCTTTTCGTGCATGATAGGTCTATAAGGAATGTGCAATTTAAGAAAAAAAAAGCTTTTGATTAATCATTGGTTTTTTATAACTCGATAGTTATCATTCAGAAATCCTTTTTAACGCATAGATATGGAAAGGACCCATTGCTGTCCATAACTATCTTCCAAATCGTCCACCATTGGATCATCCCATTCATCGCGGATCCAAAGCAACCGATGAAAATGAAAACCATTTTCTCCCATTATAATCAAATAAGTCATGAAACCAGCTGCTGCTTGCATGAAGCCAATTTGTAAGTATGAAAAATTCATTAACCTGAAAATTTTGTTACTATTTCAGCTAATCATTTTTAGTTATAAAAACTTTTCTTTCCATTTACGAAAATTTGAAAAACCTGGCATTAACAAGCTTATCAATTCTGGCATTTCTTGGTGGTCTCTTCATAATATTTGTCTCTGCTTCTTCGTAAGCAATCGATATAGCTGGCCACTACAAACAAGTAACTTAAATGCCTAATTTCTCAAAAACTGACCTCGTCATAATAGCATTCGTAAAGAAATTTTATTGTTTAACTTTCAGAAAATAATGATGGCTTTCCTAAGAATCGATTAAAGAGCTTTAAGTAACTCAAGATTATTTAAATTTTGCACGAATCTAATTTTGAAATTTTAGAAGAAATATCTAACCAAATCAGTTCCTAAATCGATACACAAAATAGCGACAATGCTCAGCGGAAGTGGTATACCAAAGAGTATATAAGATAAGAAGGGAGTAATTTCTGGAATATTTGAGGTAAGTGTGTAAGCTATCGACTTTTTCAAGTTGTCGAAAATGATTCGACCTTCTTCGACCCCAGTAACAATAGATGCGAAATTATCATCCAGTAAGATCATATCAGCTGCCTCTTTAGAAACATCTGTGCCAGCAATTCCCATTGCTATACCTACAAAAATGATATGAATTACTTTTCTTGTTAACGCTTTAGAACTATTAATCTTTTCACTTATATGTCAATCACATTAATTCAAATTATATTTGGAAAATGTGATAATGTGAGCAACAAAATTCAAAAAATATCATACCGATATCAGCTTTCCGAAGTGCTGGTGCATCATTAACGCCATCTCCAGTGACAGCTACGATATGTCCTGCATTCTGGAAAGCTTCCACTATTTGCAATTTTTGAATTGGAGATGTTCTAGCGAAAACAATCTGCATGTAAAAACATCTTTGGAGATTGGCCGAGCATTTAGCTTGTTCATTTATTAATTATAATTTGCACTAATTAATAAATGGAAGATGTGTAGAGAAATAAATATAATAAAATTTGATTTAACTAACAACAATGTAAAATTGTTGAAAAAGAAATAATTATGTTCCTCGAAAATTTCTCATCGAAGATATAATTCAACATACACATGAGTAATGCTTTATTATATATTCTAAATCTTCATCTGATAATTTCTTGAGCTGCTCGCCATGTACAATCATTGCTTGGCTTCTGTAAATATTATATCTTCTTTCAAAGCAAATCATTAGTTTAAATTTTGCTGTATCACTGTAGTGTTTTTTCTGGCTTAATTTAAACTAGCGAGCATTTCCATATTTAAAAAAGCAATGCAATTTGGAAACAAACTGATTTTTATCATCGCTGTTCATTGCTTTTTCTCGTTTCAGCTTATCACCATCGTTTATTATCTTCGAAGTTATACTTCCTTCCTTGATAATGTTGACCTGCCGAGCAATTGCTTCAGCTGTCAATGGATGATCACCAGTCACCATTACAATCTGAAACTGATAGTAAATCACAGAATTACTAATAAACTAAAAAGAATTCTACACTTGTCAAAAGGTAAGTTTCACAGTATTTCACAGTATTTTGCAAATTTTTCGGAGATAATAATAAAAGAAGAATTGTTTCTTGATAATCTCAAAGTTAAGTCCCAACTAGAAGTTTTTTGATGGAACAGTAAACCAAAGGCAGTAGATAAAGAGGTCAATGATAATTGAAATGCAAGTATAGAAGGCAAGATAAAGGCGAAGATTTGAATTGATTTTAGTATGAAACATATTTTTAAATATATACTTTGATTCCAGCTGACTGACAAAGACCAACGGCATTTGGTACAGCCGGCCGTGGAGGATCAATCATTGAAATGAGTCCTAGAAATCGTAGTCCTTCTATGGGAAAATTTAGTGGATCAGTGCAAAATACGAAATTTTTTGGATACTTCGCTGGATCGAGTTCCAAATCGCAGAATCCCATAACTCGTTCACCTAATCCACCAAGATACTCATAAACCTGCAAAGAATAGCAGTGCTGCGAAAGGCCGTAAGAATTTGATGCAATGAAGAGGTCAATTTTTTAAAATGGAAATTTGCAGCAAACTTTGTAAAATTTCCAAGTTTTGAAATGTTTTTACTTTCTCCAAAAAAAGTTTTACATCTTGAAAAACTTTTAAATCTTTTTCAGTCAAATTTCTCTCTTCTCTGTCCTGAAGATATGTTTTACATCGAGCAATAATTTGTTCTGGAGCCCCTTTCATGACTAAAATGAAATGACGACCAGATTGCTGCCTATGTATCGATATCTGAAAAAATATTTTGATGTTACGTACTATCAATATCAGCGCAATTATTTTACGCAAAAAATATTTCTACCAATGGATCATAAGGCTTGAAAAAATTCTGTAATTCTGAATATGCGCCACCTGGTATTTATTGGCTGAATTGAAGGGAACTTCGCAAATTTTGGGATAGAGATTTCGATAGGCGGTCACGTCACCACAAACATATTCGCAGTATCTTAAGATAGAAACTTCCGAAGCATCGCCGTTCGCATCACGTTTCCACACTTTGATGTTTCGGTCGTCATTCTTCAAGAAAATAGAAGTTGCTGGACAAAGAGATAATTTACTAATCTCCATGAACTAGTCTTGAATTTTAAGTAAAATGCAATCTTCAAGAATAAATTTGCGTACTTGAAATATGGAATATTCAGAAAGAATGTTCTTTTTTCGCAACAGTGCAACTCACTATCAATAAATATCTTCGAAATGAAATTTAAATTATTCATCACTTGAAATTCTCCTGCCTTAGAAAAAAAATAAAAGTTATCAAATATACTTTATCTTCATAATAAACTTTCCCTTTTCTATCCATTTTTATTTCTCACTTGCAAAAAGAATGCAAGCTCAATTTAAAATAGAATTGTACCTTGAATGTAGCATTAGAGCATAATGCTGCACATCGCAGGAAAGAGCCGAAAGCTCCGACGAAATGATCGGAATTCATTTTCTTAGGATTATTTTCATCAAGTGTAGATTTATGGAAATTTACTTCACAAATATTACCATTGAAGCTATAATTAAATGATTACTACACAAAATGATAAGGGAGAATTGTGGAAATAATTTTGGAAAAATCTTTGAGCCAGAAATTCTTAATTAACAATGGCTAATAGGACGTTAATGGGACGAACAAAGTATGGGTGACAGTCATTCGATTCTGCGTTAATGTGCCAGTTTTATCTGAGCAAATAGCAGAAGTTGAACCGAGAGTTTCTACTCCTTCCAATTTCTTCACTAGACAATTCTTCCGCCTCATCTTAACAGCCGTTAAAGTTAAGCAAACCTGAAATTAAATGCGGAATTATCACAAAGATATACATTTGCAGTAATCTACTTCTCGAGACAACAATGAATCTGAGGTAATAAAGTCCGATTTCCATTCAGAATAAATGTATTATTTTTTCGCAGCTTTTTTGTTAGTTCTTCGTTTAATTCTTTTCATTTTTGTGTTCTGTGCTCCAGTTGTGATTGTGAATTTAAAACGTACCGTCATAGTAGCAATGATACCTTCCGGAACATTAGCCACAATGATACCAATAAGGAAGACCAAGGCTTCCACAAACGTATATCCGTAAATCAAACTTACTGAAAATTTAAAATGGAAAAAAGAACTTAAATTTGTTTTTTTTAAATACAAATTTGTTGGATTTTTTCCTTTTTTGAGAATAAAAGGAAGAGCGTTATTATAACTAAAAGTTAATTACAGATGATAACTTGTTGAGTTCTAATATCTCCGAAAGTTTTAAGCTATCAAAATTTTAGCTTACTTATGAAAAATGAAATGCCGATAGTTGCGGCAACAATACCAATGATTTTAATGAAATGATCAATTTCGCGACCAATTGGTGTTTTTCCGGAATCAACTCGTGATGTCAGATAGGCAATCCGTCCCATAATCTAAAAAAACTTGTAAAATTATTACTCGCTGATTGTTTCATGCCTATTTATACCTTCATTGGAATGCTCTCGATTTTAAGAATGAATTCTTTTTTTTTCCTGGAAAATCGTTCTAAGTAAATCATACACGAAATAGGGAATTTCTTCGTCAAATAGCTAAATACCATTAGCGAGTTACGTTCTGCTCTAGCAAGAGATTCCATAAGAACGAGTTTTTGAGGAAAAGCATGAAGTTACTGAGGCGATGATTACAGATCTATTTATTTGCATATTACGATGAAAACAGATTTTGTTGGGATTTGGCTGTTGTTCGAAATTATCATAAATAATTTACGATGTTAATTACAAATTGTACCGTCTTATCGCCTGTGAACACCACAATTCCCGTGCATTTTCCTTCCACAGCACCGGTTCCAAAAAGGACTAGATTATTAGTTTCCATCGGATTTACGTGGGTGCACTCAGGACCACGATTTTGCGGCTCACTTTCTCCAGTTAATGTTGAACAGTCTACCTAAAATATATATTAAATGTCTAGCAGAATGAATGAAATAATAAAAAGAGTAATGTAAATCAGTATTTAAGCAATAAACATGTTATTGAAATATTTTTACAAAGAACAATACTGATTTTAGAGGAAGATATGATGGCAAAATTAACCTTGAGACCAGAACTGGTGATAACTCGAATATCTGCTGGAATGCGATCACCGGCCTTTATATATACAATATCACCTGGCACTATCAATGTAGCATCTATCTTCTTCATCTGGCTATCTCTCAAAACCTAAATTGCTTTTGTCAATAGAGTGTCGGCTAGGTAAATATATTATCATGTCAAAAATATTAACCATTGTTATAATTATACCATAGCAGTAGGAGGTGCCAATCTTGCGAAACTTTCCATAATTTTAGAGCTTTTATATTCTTGATAGTAGGCAAAAAGTCCAGTGATTACAACGACAACCGCAAGAACAATACCCATATAAAGCTGTAAAGAGGTTTATCACATTCTTCTGGCTTATTTTATAATCTTTTCGGTTAAGTTAATGAAATGATATATTGCTAACATTATCCAGCTGAACATCAGCGTTATATCGACTTTCAATGATGTAACTCAAGACGGATGCAAATGATCCGAGCCATAGAAGAAAATTAAATCCAGCGAATAAACATTTCAGTGCAGCCAAAAATTCTGATCTTTTCTTCGGTGGTGTCAGGATATTCAAACCATATTCTTTCAATAACTGATTTGCTGTCTCTTCCGAATGGCCCTGAATTTTTCATCTCTTAGATTTTGAACCGATGAAGAATAAAAACAACATAGTTTAAAGCAATAACGACCTATTGATTTTCTATATTCAAATGATTTTAAGCGAATTTTAGAGAAGTTAACTGCGAGTTTCTAAACAATTATTGAATTTTTGAATTTGCGTGATCCATTTCAGATAGCACCTAATGTGCTCTGCTATCATCCTTTAGTAATTACAGCTGTTCAATCACTTTATTTCTTCAACTGATCATACTCTAATTTTGAGTGAATAATTTTGCGTAAAATTTTGAATAAATAATTTTGAGTAAATAAATGCGCATTTTATATTTCAAGATATTAAATAGTTTTGCATGGGAAGCAAAGGTTGTTCAGATACTGTTGTCAGTTATCATTTGTTTCACCTAAGTTTAGGTTTTTCTCCGCGTTAACTATAAATAATAATTTTCAAAAACTACTATACTATTTATTATATATACCGTATTTATATTTGCTTTCAATTCAGCACAAAGTTTGTCGATTGGAATTTGATGCTCTCTCTGGAATTCATTTGTCATCAGTGATAGTTAAAAATTAACAAGTAAAATTTATTTGAATGATTTTTAAACAAATTTTGTTGCAATTAAAAATTTCAACTGCATTATTATTTATTTAACAACAAAAAAAATAATAAAAATGATATTTTTTCACCATTTCAGCTTCTTTCTTCAGCGATTGCAGTGACATTTTACCCTTTGCCTTATTCATCCTAAATGTCAGATCCAGCCGAAAACTAAAACCGTAACCACAACAATTGTTATATTTTTCAGAAATGACATTATTTGTAGGAAAAAAATTAATTGAAATTTACGTATGTCGCTTGCAGCAGAGCAAAACGTTACGCGAGGATGCTTACAGTTCTTTTGTGGCATTTTTTAATTTTGTTTATAGATCATTATTTTACAATCAGAAATATTTTTCCGATGTTTCTTCTATAAGTTTTTTTTTTTGATAGAAAGGTGTCGATATGCTTGCTTCTTCCTGCTTCTTCTTTTCGAATTGTTAAGGATTAAACCATTAATAATTCCCTTTCTGGAGCGAAGTTCGAAATCTAGAATTTTTCAGCAATAAACCAAAAATCAACTTCTGACATTTCTATTCATCTGAATGCAAAGCATATCAAGCTGTATAACAAATTAACTGGTTCACAATTTCAGTTTAGCAGATATAGACTACCGGAAATCGTAATAAGAAATTTATTTGTATTTTGGATTGAATGAAAACGCAAGCTGTTTATTTTTTAAACAGGTCAATAAATAAACGATCTTGTACAAACACTGCATCTTAGTTTCGATACGGTCAGAACTTATATTTGGATTTGAAAATTCTGTTACGAAGAAAGGATTTGTACTTTCTATATTTATAGCATAAAATTTTCCAGAATTTTAAATGATAGAATTCTATTATAGTACTGAATGTAACTTTTTGCTGCTTAGTTTTATTAAACTTTGTCAAGTACCAAAACGGTCATAATAATTTTCCAATTTGAAATATGTGTGATACATTAGTGATTATTATCTTTTGATGAACATGATAAATTAAGGCACTGTTGGTATGCATTCTAGGAACATCGTATTTAAGTTTAGACATTGAAATACGCCGCCTTCATATGTCTCCATTTATTAGGTCTCTTTTAGAACTCTGAACTGTTTGATACATTTGGCAATAATTGTGACAGCACTCCATGGTCGTCCCGATTTTACTTCGTTCTCTTTCCTTTTGATTTAGAAATTGCATTTCACGGTACTGTGTTGACAAAGTTTATGCTACTGTGATCAGCATAAATTTTCTTCCGGCATGCTATTGATTTTTCACATTGTATTGCAGTGATAACCTAAAAATTTTTGATGAAAGATTCATTTAGAAGTAGAAAAGAATTGAAATTCACAATCTCGGAGTTGATTTTTTCTACTTTCATTTCGAGAAATCTAGAACTTACCAATAGATCTCCAAATATTAATCCTATAGTTAAAAGGTAAGCTTGTTTAAAATGTTATTAGTTTGCATAAGAAATTTGAAAGAATGAACCAGTAAATTAAAGCAGCAGCGAGAGCAGAAATCAAATCAACAAGAAAGGGTATGTAAATGAATCGCCATTCATCACACACGGATAAAAATATGTATGCCGTAGAAGTTAAGCTTATAGTTCTCGCAAGATTTGCTGCTTGACCGATAGTGGAATATCCAATAAAAGTAATGATGGCCTGAATTTTCAATTCTTTCCTCAAATTGCTGTAGTATCGTCTCATTAATCTTTAACTGCGTAGAATTAATTTACCAATTATTACTGGATTAAATAAATCTAAATTTATGCAATGAACAATTCAAACAATAAAATAGTCATACCCGTGCTGCAGATACAGTCGTAGCACATAAGGCACCGTTCCTACCGCGATTAATGATGCCTGTGAACAGGTAAGCACAGCAAATCAATGTGCTCAATGTTAGTTCCATGAAAAAATACTGCAAAATAAAACGGAATTCAATTAATTAGCCTTTCCGGCAAATATTCTGTTCATTTCATTAACTAATGCATGAATTTCCAATTTTAATGGTTCAATTTGATTTTGATGTTGTCTTATTGAAAATGTTCTCCGACTAACTTACAAATTAGAACAGTGTCGATGCAGTATATGTAATTCAGAAATTTTATTCTCCATAACTGTTACTTTTCAAGACTGTAATTCATGTATAACATAGTCTTTTGTAGATCATGTCAATTAACAACACATTTTACAAAAAATGTTTCACCTGTAAACGATCTGTTGCATATGTATCCGTTCTTGACCATTCCATTGCTGCATGCATTATTCCTGTAAATTCGCTGCTTTGTAGAATGCATCGCGCATAAACAGCACCAAGAAAGGCTCCAAAAAATTGCATAAATATCATGAAAAGACCAATTGCCAAGCGACATTTTCCAACAAATATTACTGACAACGTTTGCGCTGAAACCTCAAAATATACATTTTCATTTATTTGGACTTTAGAATTCCAAGAATAAATTTCAAACTTATGAATCAATGTAGATTTTCGAATTTAATATTGTACTCTTTCTTATTAATCACGATCTGCTCCATCACTTAGCCTTAAAAAAGAAGAAAATTACCCGGGTTCAAATGTGCACCACTGAAGCGCCCCAAAGAACACATCAATGCGTACAAAGTAAAACCGTCTATCAATGACACTGCTAACTGCGTATTAATTGTATGCAAATATGAAAGAATACCTGGAATTGAAGGAATTTTGGTTGAGATGGAATTTCCTAAATTATTGTTTGAATGGATCCAAATATTAATAGAATCAGAAAATTCATCAAAATTTGATTATTTTCCCTTCACAAAATTTGATTATTATTTAATAATGAAACTTACCAAAAAAAGTGAACATGAATGAGCCAATAAATTCAGCAGTGGCAGGTATGAAAAAATCCATCGGACTTGGTCTGTATTCATCACTGAGCAGAAGAAATAATGATTCGGGAAAAATCTGTACATTTAGGTAACTACTATTAAAAACATTTTTTCCAACTTTGTTGGCTACTATCGTTGGCTACTATAGTGTTGATTCCATTAGTAGAATAGATATTCAAAATTACATAAATCGAAATACCTCGGACTGCGTTCATTCGTATTTTCTCTGTAAGATTCAAACAATAAACGTTGAACAATGGGTTCCATAAATTGAAATTATGGAAATTACCGGAAATACAACTTATCCGTTTCAGAGATCAATAGAAAAAGAGCATGTGAATGTCACAGGCGACTCCAAAATTATTACTATGGAAACAAGGAAACTAAACAGTTATTTTGATGATAGAGGAAATCAGAAGGAGCCATATCATATTACCATAAGAGAAGCAGTGATTTTTGAACATGTGGAAAATCTAATTTAAGTGAAATTTAAGTAAAATGGTATTTTTGTTTGGGAAAAATTTTACCGTTACTTCATTTTTCATACTGTTCCAAATGTGGACTCTCTGAGTTCATTTTGCCTACGTAACAATTTACATAATTAATTTTGTTTCATAAATATTAATATTATAAACCATACGATATGAAATCTATTCAAAACTACTGCTGTCCAGAAGTGCTTGTACAGATGCATCACTTCTGATCTGAATGAATTCCGGTCTTCCAGCGTTTCCGAAAGCAAATTATTGAATTAACTGGAAATCCTAATTGCATTTATTTAGTGATTTAAAATTTGCGGAACTTCAAATTTTACACCAAATCGAGCGGAAAGAAGTTTAATGTGTTTCGTTTTTTTTTTCCTCTCCGTATTGAGCTCTTGAGCTTATTTTCTCTCATTTTTTAAAGCTTATTTTCTCTTATTTTTTAATATATCAAAGCATAGTATTTTAAAAAATGCTTCTGTTGAAATCATTTCACATTTGTTGTTGTAAAAGCTCAGTTTCTGAGGAGCAAAAAAACATGTATATTTGGAACTTTTGCAAGCATTTTAAGCATGTTATCAAATATGCGATACTCATAGTTTATTGATTCTAACGTTTGAAAGCAGAAGTATAAATTGAAGCCAAGAATAAAATTTTCGTTAGTCCTAGTTAAACAGTAAAGAGCAGAAGAAAACTGTTAACAGCAACTATTTCCTCACATTTAAAGAAAATTTCACAAAACATTTGGTCAGAAATGCTTTTTTCATAAAAAAAAAATGTAAGGGTACTGCAATATCTTAAGGTGTAATAATGATATGACAAAGATGCTCTTTTTAAAATGTCCCAAAGTATCTAATAAAGAGTAAGGAATGGAAAAAAGTCAAGTGATTACACATCAATACTACATTGGTATACCATACCGAGAAATTGAAAAAAAATGGACTTTATATTTTTTGCAAAATTTACAATTTTTTTTAGTCTATTGAGAGATATGTATGTTACATGCAAATCAAATCACATTTATTCAATAGTATCAGCTAATTTACAATCTTTGCGTGATTTCATTTTCTAATTTTCCCGTTATATAATTGGGAGTTTGCTAATAAATCCACCGTAAATGTTGAAATAACGATTAAAACTCGGTTTACCCCTTAAAATATGCTCCTTGTTTATTTCATCAACAATAGTGATATATGCAGGAAATCAAAACTGGTTGTTTTTAACAAAATTGTAGCATGAGATTCCTAGATAGACTTCAAATAATGGATTCTTTATTTATTAAATATCAAATAATTAAGAGATATTGTATTTACAGTCAAGTATATCAAGAAATATCTTAAGTATTAAGAAAAAAAAGACGTCTTTGCTTTCCCTAATTATGACAACAGCAAAACTAAATAAAACCTATTATCATATTACCAAAAAATTTATTTCAAATATATATTACAGGTTTTCAGAACTGAAAAAATACCAGCAATAATATTTATATTAACGTGGCTACTTTATACCTACAACTATATTCGTGTTCGTCTATCTTGCATTAATTATACGTGACAAATAAATAAATACAATGAGTTTAATTCCTCAAAAAAAAACTCTAAGGAAGAATTTTTACATTGGCTTAAGCTCGGTTATTAATGAAAAAACGTGAAATAATGATCATAATTAATGAAAATAAACATATAACATTATTACATAAAACATTAGAAAAAACAGATAATACACAGCAATGGTCCAATTATTATAAAACTATAGATATTCTTCTAACTTTACACAGTGAATAGTTTACTTTACACAGTAAATAATTTAACTTTGTACAATAAATAATTAAGTACATTATTAGTTAAAATGAAATATTCAGAATCGATTCTGGCTCAGCAGAAAATTTAAAGAACTCAGAAACGAAAGCTAAAATTTGAGTCCTGAGAATCACAAATAAAGTCGAAAGCACTGCATGTCTCAGTATTTGTTCTGAAGCCTGGCATTTCGGAACCAATTTTTCTCCTGCAATTGCTTCATAACCGAAAAATTGTAGCGAGACATAAAAACATTGCAGTAAACATGTCTTCTCTTCTTTAAAAAAGAAAAGAACTTGATATTCTTTACATAAAACATATCAGCTTGAATTCATTTAGAAGAAGTAGTAGCGTCCATAATTACAAACTTCGAAGAATTTTTCATCTGTTGTCTCTTGTTCATTGTGTCACTAATGGCAGGTTCAATAAAATCATACTCCATTGGTCGATAACTTTGATATGTTTTGCCATTTTTAGCACTATGATGAATGCCAGCATCTGACTAGAAAATAGCATTTGACGTTTCAAGATTCTGCATTCAAGTAAATCTGGCAAAAATAACAATACTGATACTAAGACATAAAAACTGCTCAATAGCCTAATTTGACAATTTTTGCTAAAATAGTGTTTCAGGATATCGAATTAGAGTTATTTTTGATTCAGAATTCTGAAAAAAAAAAAGGATTTTTCTTATCGTTTTTAGTTCTCATACATATATGTGAATAACAATTACCATATTTGCTGCTTCCCTCTTAAACCAAGCGTTTGCAGTGATTGGATGATATTCACTCCAATCAAATTCATGTTGTTGCGGCTTTAAATTGCAAGGAATATTTGTCGAAAAATCTTTGCTCATTGACAGTTTCATCAGATCATTTGAGTTAACCGATAAATTTGCCAAAGAGCTAACATCATTTCTCACAATTTTTGGAAAAAAATCGCTGAAGCTACAATCTAAAATATCATATTTCCTCTGCAAAAGTATGAAGTGGAGCATATCTTCTAATTTTATTGTAAATTCAAAAAAATAAATAAATAAATAAATAAATAAAACAGCCAACAACTCATTAACAGGATGGTTTAACGGCATCATATGACCGATCCAACAATCATGAATAGGTTTCGTGGCAAAAAAAAATACTAAAGTTTGCACATAAAACGTGTGATAAAAAATTGATACTAACCCGATTCATTATTAGAAAATGAAGTTTTCGGCGAAGCATCTGCATCATCAAAATTTGATAAAATATGCTCACTACAGATCGAAACGTCTTGAAGTTCAGATAATTTTGCAGATGATGAACTGCTATCTATCAGAAGCGCCGGATCAATCGAAAGTGAGTTTAGTAGAGACATATTCTCGAAAAAGCTGCGCGAAAACTTCTGCAAAAAGCAATAAAATAATACTGCTGAAATGAACATAGTCAATTGAGGTAGTCATTTCGGTCTTGAAATAACAATATCCTACCTCAGTATCGTTCTCTCTTTGTGATGGTTCCAATTGTTGTTTCTGTTGAAAATTTGAACTCTTGGGATATATATTGTGGCGACGCAAAGAACAAGCCACAATACCTGTTGCAGCGGTAGAATAACTTGTTGCATCGTCATTTCGAAGGAATAACTGCGGTAGAGTTGACAAGATTCGTTCTGCACAATCCAATAATGAAGGATCGGCAGGAAACAAACACAAATTTTTCCCATCTCTGAAAAAAAGTTCAGAAATCTTTGATGAGAAACAAAGCTGAAACAAAAAATGAAATAACAGAAATAAAAAGCTGAACATTCATCATTGAGGACAGAGTTTTCCTACAACTGAGATTACTAAATACTGGATATTTTGAGCAAAAAAAAAGCTACAAAAATTTATAAACGAATCTTGCTTTTTTTTATTTCCGCGGTTGATTTCCGTCGCAGTCGGGAAATCACACGAAGATACTGTGCTAACTTCTTCCGTACTGAGAGTTGTAGGTTCGCTGATAGGCACTTTTAGATTTGTTTTGTTTCTGAAACTGTAAAATGCCAGAACTAGTGAGACAAATTTAGAAATTTTATGTACTGAAATACTTAAGCAACCAAATTGATATTTATCGTTATTTAACATAAAACAATAATGTCGCAGGTATATATAAGGTTAAGAATAAAGTTGCGAATAAAAGCTAAATCAATTTAAATAAACATAAATGCAGAAACAAACTTAGTGAACAAAAGTTAATTTTGCACTACCATTTAACATCATGGTTATAAATAAGTATTACAATTCGTTTCATTTTGATTAGTATAGATTACACCCACATTAATAAACTTGGGACACCAGTTCACATTTTTCATAAAAAAGATGCAAGAGATTTTGAAACAATTGGTAGAAACCTTTTCAAAAATTTGTTCCTTAATTGCGATTTTTCATCAGCAAATTGTAATATCAAAAAAATTTTAAACTTGAAATCAGAAGTGAAAAAAAATATGCTTACTTGAAATAAGTGGAGATACCAGAAATATTATCAGCTGATGAAGGCATGCAAAGGGCAACGTTACGATTAATGCCATTTTCAGCTCCTTGCCGTGCTCTATTCCACATCTGTCGCCTGTCATGAGAATCCTCAGCCATTACTGTCCGCACATCTTCCTGCACCTAAAATCATTCAAAAATTTGGAAAAAATCATCTGAAAAAATGATATGCAGAAGCAACTCAATATGTGTCTCATATTACAATGTTCATTATCGCTCTATCAAAAACAAATAACATACTGAAATTTTCTGCTAAACAGACTTGAAAAACAACCAATAATTATATTAAGCAGTTAAGGAAAAGTAATAAAAGCAAACTCTGCGTTGAACAGATGACGTTATTATGTTTGGTTTAGTAATAATTTCAGACTGTTTTATAAACATCCAAAGACCAGCTCGCTCCTTCAAACGTTTGTGGGGTGAAACGGGTTGAGTTAATCGTTGCGGTACTGAAAGTTCCAGATGTTAAGGTTTTGTTACTCTTTTAAACTGAAAAATTGTAAGGATTACAACAGCAGCAAAGTCAATCATAAATCCGAGAGATCATGTTATAGTCTGCTTTGACAAAGTAAATTCAAAGACTCTGATTAATGACTGAGTTGCTGAAAAAACTGATATCGAACTACATCACAAGGAAAACAGATTAAAAATTATAAATTAAAATAAAAACCTTTCTGTAAGCTCATATTCAATTACTTTGAAATAAAGAAAATAATTCGTCTTTAACTTTCTAGACGTTAATAGTTTCAAACATAAAAGCAAAAAGTAACAAAAATTATCAATGAAGTTAAATGCCATTCGAAAGAAGATTTTTGAAAAAAGTTTAGCAACAGTTTGCATTGCAAAGATGATATGAATCAAGATAATACAATGTATTTTTCTGTATAGAGAAAAAAATGGCAGCACTGAAAACCTTTTATTAAAATTGACTAGAATCTAATATATAAATTAACAATGCTGCCATTAGTCTAACTTGAGTGATTTTCTTAGCAAAGTAGAAAATTAATAGAAATTAAAAAAGACCTTTTCTGAAGGTATTAGTTAACGCACTTCGACGCTCCTTAGCTCGTTTCATCACTGCATCGACATGTTTCGCCATCTCGTCATGCCATTTTCTCCCAAATCGTCGCTCCGAGACTCGGTGATTTACAGCAGATCGCATACTCTTAAAGCAAAATAGAAACCAAATTATCCAAATTAATAATTCATTTTGTACCGCTAAGCGGCGAAAGCAAAATTTACAACTAATATCGAAATTCATAGCTTTGAAATACTGATAGCCTGACAGGAAGTGCTCTAGAGTTACTTAATGTCATTTTGCTATAGAGTTACTTAAGGACAAAATTAAAAAATTTGCTAAATCGAATTCAGAAAATTTCGAATTTTTTAATCATAGGCAAGTTTTCCGAATAGATTTCTCCTGCTGCCTAATAAACATATCTCTCATCAACTCTCAAAAAGTACCCACTACTGTTAACATTTTCGATCTGTTCCAAGCAATTCAGTAAACTTTTTTGGTGATACCTATGATTTCATTGACACCTAAATTATTGCAATGCGCGTTTTCTTGTCATATGTGTTAATATAACTTTTGTTTCTTTAAAAATTACAAACCTTTTTAAATGTTCATACATCAAATCTTAAGAAGGTGAGATTCTACACTGACACATATGATTGCATCCCTTATGGAAAATCTAAGAACAGAAGTGACGTTTCACTAGCTGTGATTCATTTCACTATTTATGTATGATTCACAGTTATAATTTTTACGGAAAAATATCGAAAATACGCTTGGAATTGCACGTTTTTGCATTCCTTCATGTTTTTTTTTTCAGAAATTATTGAATCTTTGCAAGGCATGATGTGAGCATAAAGTGCACGTAAATATTTTTAAATAGGACTAAGAATGCGTCAGAATGCGTCATTCTTTGCAAGGCATGATGTGAGCATAGTGTGCACGTAAATATCTTTAAAATTGGGACTAAGAATGCGTCATTCTTTGCAAGGCATGATGTGAGCATAACGTGCACGTAAATATTTTTAAATGGGACTAAGAATGCGTCAGAATGCGTCATTCTTCGCTAAACATTATCAAGTAGAAAATTTTAATTTTAGCGACTGAAAACAAGTAATATCGCTGCTTGAGATGCTAAGAATGAACTGTAGATTGTGATCTACCTTATCTTTCTCATCTCTAAAGTGAATGAGAGAGAAGGGAAGTGACAAATCATAGTCCAAATCATGAATTGCTCAGTCTAAATCATGAATTACTTAGTCCAAATCATGAATTACTTAGTCCAAATCATGAATTACTTAGTCCAAATTATGAATTACTTCCTATATGTGCATTTGAAAGACTTAAGAGCACTCTACAATTATTTAGACCTTTTGCACTTCTTGTCTTTAAATTGATTAAATCAATATTTCCAATAAGACTTGCCCGATAATCTTACCGAGTTTTCCTACTATCCTTGCAATTATCTATGGAAAATATAGATCAAACACAACTTTCAGATCATTTTTTTTTTTGCCAACCTTGCATAGGATACAACGTAAGCGTAATATGCACACAAATATCTTGAGATAACTAAAGCAGATTTCAACACTTTAGTTCAAATTTCAACTCCAAAGTTCAACACTGACCCAAACAACCATCTTCATACCTATTATCTGATGAAAAATTTGATTCATTCGCTCCATCACATACATTCGAATTTCAAACAATAGACAAATCTGGTACTCGGTGGCTTACTATGTCAATAGAAGTGTCAATAATAAATTAATTATCAGCATTGGGGGAATTGTGAAGCGTTGCGTAGTTTTTAGGACGTTTAATATTCTTATCACTCCGATGATAATCCTTGTTATCAGTGATTTAATATTTATGATTATATCGATTGATAAATTGAACGATTCTCAAAATTTTTCTAGTTTTAAAATTATTGTTTGTAATTTAATTATTTTTATTTTTAAGTTATCGTTATCATTGCATGGATACTATTGTCGTTATTGTGCAATGAATTTATATTTCCAAAAAAAAAGAATTTAATTTGATTATTGGAAATGGAGGAAGAAAAGAAAGAGAATTCAACGACAAATTGTAAATTTGATCCATGTACTGGTAGTATCAAAAACACATATTCATTTCAATGTTACTGCATTAGGCTAAGGTATGTTTTTTTTTTTTCTTTTCATTATGCAAAATTTTTACGTGTCTTTGTGAAAATTTTTTACGTCTTTACGTTTTTACGTCTTTTTTACGTCTAAAGCCATAAAATAAAACCAATAAGGTTAGAAATTCATGTTCACTCATAAAGTAAACATGTTTCAGTCAAAATGAAACACCTGTAGAACCAAATATACACTGTTCATGCACGGGAGAAAACCGACGTTATGGTATAAGATATCGATGTCCAAAGAAAGCGTTAACATTTCTATCAAATATTATTGATGGCGAAACTGTGGAATATTCATTTTGTTCGGTTAGTGAACGTATAATTTTTAATTTCTGTTGCTTTTCTTTTAGATTGAATGTACAAATTAACTTCCTAATATGTCGAAGTTGAAGTTCTCGTTTATATCCAACAGCAGACTGAATAGGTAATGCAATGAGCCTTCAACAAAATACGAAATTCATCAAATTAATTAACATGTTTATTATCGTCATTGAAGATGTATTTGATAAACTTAATTTAGATGCACTCAGAAATGATTCATCAACATCGATTATGTTTAGTTTGTTATGCTTTCTGCACGGAGGTAATTATTTTATTATTGTCTAAAGAGAAATTTTCATTCAGCATTATTTAAGCATAAAGCCATTAGGGAAAAGTTTAGGAGGTGCCATTTTTTATAATTGATTTTTTGAAGATTTCATTATTTTGAAATTGAAGTAGCTTTCTTTTAGGGCGAATTGAAAGTCTGTAATGAACTGGGAGTACAACATTGGATGCATGCTGATTGCTATCATTTATGGAAAGAAGCATGCTGTCATTGCAATATCCTTTATTCTGCTTCATCACATTTTACCGTATTTCCTTACAAAGTATTTTTATGTCTTACATTATTATTTCGAATAATTCAGTTTTCCATCAAATTCGTGCACTATGCCGTAGTATGCTTCAGGATCCTTTGTTCGAGAAACTTGAAATTGTTTTCCCGAAGATGACTAAAGGATTGCAATTGAATGTCTGTAAGTACTTTTTCGATATAATTTTTGGTTAGTCGAATGTATGCTAAGATCTTTTTATCTGATTATTTTTCTGATATATATTTTCGGTGGAAATTTATAGGAATTGGATTTTCGTCTTACTCATTTTTTTATCATGCATTATTCAGTAGTATTTTTCTTTTCAATACAATTCAAGTTTTAGTAAGTCTTTGTGATAAAGAAAACTATACGTGGTTAATATCAGAACTGGATGCATTGCAGTCTGTTTACTCCAACAGTTTAATGGCAGAACGTCCATACTACATGAAAAATCAATTACTTTTACGTGAACTCTGGGAGACTTTCCGAGCCGGTACTTTCAGTTAATCTTAATCAACAATTAGATTTATCTACTTCTTATTGTTTATGTTGAATTTATTACATTGTAAATTAATTTAACAATCTAATAAATTTTTATAGATAAATCGATATTTGTAGATTCAGATATTTATAGGTAAATCGCCCTACGAATGTCGTAAATACTATCTAAATAGCATAAAGTTTGCCGTACAGTGCTGTGACCGCTTATCTTTATTAATTGTTCTCCAGGTAAAAACTTTTGCTTTAGAAACATTATTGGAACTATGTTAGCATTATTAAAATGACAACTCATTGTATATAATGTACAGGAATTTTCAAACATGTTATTTTTAATCGAATTTTAAATTTACATTGTGTTTTAACCCATTTGAAATTGAACAGTTAATTTCAGTTTTTGGATGTAACTGTGGATGGCGAATGTCTTCTTTTTGCTGTAGAAGCTAACGATGCGTTCTCTGTGAGGGTACTTCTTCATCACGGTGCTCCAATTAGTTTTCAGGTATTTTTTATGCTATTGCTTTCTACTTTTCTCGGTAAATTCAAGCATATATTTCAAATAATTGCGAAAATTTCACTGCAGAAAAAATCAGGAGAACAAGCGGATTCTCTAAGTGTGGCATTTACACTTGGTAACTGTGCATCAGCAGAAGAAATTCTAAAATTTTTGAATTATCGCAGTTATCGAACGGTTTGTTTTTATTTCTTTGGGTCCATTGATAATTGTTTTTCGCTGCATTAATGTGTAATTTGCTATACTGAACTTAAATTGCGTGTGACTTAAAAACAAAAAGGGAGCTGGTTTAAATCGAAATTTTATAGCAAGAATTTATGCGCAATCGTTTGTTGGAATTCATAAACCATCATGATTATCGTGTAGTAGATCTTCTACTTGCTTATGGTGCGAACATTTATGACCGTACTGAGAAAGGAAAATCAGTCTTTCACAAATTAACCCGAAACAGCGATCAGCAGCTTGCTATTGCGACTGCAATCAAATTATTTGAAAAAGCAGCAATTGTGCCATCTTTTATTGATGTAGAGGATTATCGTCATCGTACTGCCCTTCAGTTGGCATGTGCAAGGTGTCATTGGAAGCTGGCTGAGTATGTTTTCTTTTTAAAAGATTTACGTTGATTACCATTATTTAGATATTGCATAATTTAAATAAACTTGTGAATTTCTAGGTTTAATTATTGGAAAGATATAAAAAATTCACGGAAGATTCTTTATATAGCGATTGTTATGATTTTTCGTTTCAGCTTCAAATTTATCTCGATTCTAATAATTTTCCGAAGCACTCATTTTCCTTTTCGGTGTACAATTTTAGTTACTAAGTTAATCATAGTTTTTTGTACTGCTTATATACAATTATTTGATCTGTGTGAACGACTTTTGCAGTAAAAGTATAGAATGAATTTGCTAATAAAACAGGATTTGAGATGTAAGTGTTTCTCATATTCGCTGATAGTGCTATTGGTGAATAAATGTGTAACCCTCCCATAAAAATTGCGAGAAAAGTCTGTAATTAAAATTCATTAAACAGTAAGAAATGTGAATAAGTAGAAATGAAAAATAATTCATGCAGTCAAATATTTATGTATTTGCGAGTCACAATTATTATGGACCAATGAATTTATGGTTAATAATATTTATACGCATAATACGTTTGTATATTTTTATTCGAATGGCTACTGTTATATTTTAGATTTATACCTGAAGAAGAATAGTTGTGTAATGTAGGAGGAGAATATTTTTAAAATAGTAGTACTTCTATGCAACATATATAAAATTAGGATTTCTTACCAAATTATGTAAATTTATCTCTTCGTTAACAATGAGATTAGCAGTTGCTTCTATACTGCTGATGTGATCATTTATCACATGAACAATGCGGAAATAGCATTTATTTAGCTTGTGACTACATTACTGGATATTCGTTTCTCAATTTATGCCCTCCGAGATCTAAGGTTTTAAATGAAATTAATTCTTTCTTCTGTTCACCTTTCGCAGTTTAACATAACTGTTGTAGTTGTAGTTATCTATTAGAAGTTTTTTATTAAGTTTAATTGTCATCTTATTATAATTTTTTTTAAAAGTGTAATGGTGATCTCGTCATAAATTTAACAAGAAATCTTTCAGTAAGTATAAATACCTTTTTCATTTCTTCAGTACCAAATTTTTTTAGATATTTGTTTAACAATTTCTTTTGAAACTCATTTTTTAGTAATTATTTTTTGACAATTGGAGAGAAATTCTTCACTCATTCTGTGCAATTTATAGTTATTGAATCACCTTAAACATCAATACTTATTGATCTTCGAAAGGTTCTCAAAAATCACATTATCGTAAATTCATTAATTTGAACAAAATAATTTTGCTTCAAACATGTAAGGTATATCAAGCTTGTGCTTTTATTACAGGTCTATTGTTTGTGCATTTTAAAAAATCATTGCCTTTTTGCATTTCTTTTTCCATACTTTTTTTAGCATACAGCTCTTGTTATAATGGACACTGTTTATATGAATCTTTTTTTCATCTTCATCTATTTTAAGTGGGATTTTTTCTACTTTCAGTCTAAAAATGTTTTAAAATTTGATATTTCTATTTGTAGGGAAGAACTTTCAATCATTAGGCACTTCTGATGAACAATATATCTCTAATCTTTTCCGCCAAGATCTTCCATTTCACTGCAATAATTTGCATCTTACGAAATATGTTTTGATTATCATATTTTTTATTTTGAATTTGCCGCAATGAAAAACTTGAAATATTCCCACTTTGTTTTCATTGATTCCTTCTTTCAGCACATAAGATGAAACAAAACCACTACAGTTTTTTTTTTTGAACAAAATTTATTCGTTGGCTCTTTTATTTAGTTGTGTATTTTTTCAATTTGTCTTTTTTTCAAAACATGATTTATTATATTTTTTTCACTTGTAATTATCCTTTTGTTTATTTTTTTATTTTCTGCTGTGCTCTTTTCACGCTATTTTATCTAATATTTTATTTAGGTGTTTATTCACGAACTGTTAATATTTTTTCTTGAATTTAATTGTACCTCTTTAAGTATATAAATATGAATTCTCTTTTTGTTTTTGTGGATTTTGTTCTTTTGATAACTCTAACTTGTATAATTGACGATTTTTATAAGATATCGAACTATTATTTTCTTTTTTTAGATTACAGTTTGTTGGAGCATATGTTCTTGCACTTCCTTCGCACATGTTTTATTCATTTTTCTTTTATTTTATTCTAATTTGTATCAATTTAATCTTTCATCGTTATACTCGGTATTTCTCCGCAAAATTACATCGTTTAATTTCTCATTAATTTTTTTATTTAGAAGGACAGACAATGATTATTGTATGTTTTAAAAATATTTCCAACATTTTTTTGCTGAGATTCCCCAGATTCTTTTTCTATTAAAATTTTCAGATTTTTCCTACAGCGTGGTGCTACACCAAAGGGTTTATGGAATGATATGAGATTGCCTGAGTTTTTACGCTCACACATTGATCGTATCGGAAAGGAGCTGAAATTACGGAAGTTTTTATCAATTTCACGCAGATATATTACACAGTTAGAATTTCTACTGATTGATTAATAAGCGGTTATTAAATTATAAAAGCATCTTTTACTTGGCATTGAACGTCACTTGGCACCGAACGAATATATTTAACACTAAATCAGTACGATGAGACTGCTCATTTAAAATTAGCCGATGTGACCTTATATTAATTGGTAAATTGGAGTTTACTATATTGCAGTGACATAACGATGGGTCGTGAACGTGTCGCAATATCCGTTGAAAATGGCACTGATGATGGAGCTACGTTGGATCCTAATTTTGAATATATTAATGCTGTTGATGATCACGATTCTTTTCAAACTCATATCGACTTTTCGCTAGTTAATATTTTCTTTCTTACACAGTATCATGAATTTGTTCCGGTTCATTTATTTTTGAAGGATTTCTTTCAAGAAATTCACTTACTGCTACTGTCCGACACTAGATCAGCGGATGAATTGCATTGAAGTGGTGTGCAAAATATTTGATTAGTATTCAAATGAATTTATCAGTTAAGAAGCAGATTACTTTCTGGTTTTATACTTGAAGAGCTAATCAATTTAATGGTTTTCGTAAATTTTTGACTTCCCATTTGAAAATTGCATTGCCTCTTGTTTGTAACTACAGAATTTTCTTCATTTTTGTTCTCTAGGCATTTTACTTAACAATTCGAGGAGCTTTTATGTGCCACCATTAAAAAATTAAGCCTGCCATATAGGTCATGATTATTTTTAGGCATGCCACTGCGCAAACGACTGCCAAGTTGATTGTCCTTGTTTGTCTCGTTGTGCGTATGATGCAGATGGACATCTCACTGGTCGAGCAATCGAATTAGCTGACAAGGCAGAATTAGGTGTGCTGTTGGAGTGTAGTTCTTGTTGCTTTTGTTCAAATAAATGCAGATCAAGAGTTGCGCAAAACGGTGTTCATTGCGGACTTGAGGTACACTTTTATATATATTGGATTTTTATGTGCAACAAGACTAGACGATTCAAATTATTTTTAAACTATCTAAACTTTTAGGTTTATCGTACAAGAAAATATGGATGGGCTGTAAGAACTTGTTCCTTGATATTGAAAGGTAAGTTTCAATTAGTTATTGTTAAAGTATCCGCTTATCAAATTATCGTTTCACGAAAATGAAAATCTGTTCTGCTTAGTTTCAGGAAGTTTTGTATGTGAATATACTGGCGAATTGATCTCAGATACTGATGCAGATAGACGCGAAGATGACACTTATCTATTTGAAATTATAGTAAGCTTTTCAAAAAATGGACTCGGGACCGAGTTTATTATAAAACATTTCGGAATCTCAGCATTTTCACATATTTATGAATATATTTAATGAAATCATTGAATATTTCGGGATCCATCATTCCTGCAAATACTTTCAAATTTATTTTAAGCATACATTTCTTCAGAGAATTTCCAGTGATAAATGATTAGGTAACAAAACATGGAAATTTAGGAATTAAAATTGTCAGAAAGCAGTGTAGCATCAATTTAATGTAGCAATAATTAAATTTTTGAGGAAACTTGATTGAAATCAGTGAAAAACGCTTACTTCAGTGGTTTGAAATTTTGCGATTGCTAAATTACTAGAATGAATTTGAAACTAATGTTTCAAGATTTTTAAGTTATACCTATGACTGCAAAAATTTTTATTATAATAGTTGTAATGAATCATTTTTAGGATGAAATCTCAGCCTACTGTATAGATGCAAAATTCAAGGGGAATGTTTCCAGATTCATCAATCATAGTTGTGAAGCAAATTTGGTTACCCTTCGGGTTGTATGGGATGCAAATATACATCATTTGCCCCATGTCTGCTTTTACGCTAAAAGAGATATCCAGCAGGTGTGATTTCTTATCAGCAAAATTCTATCAGTTGATTCTCTTGTATTAACTTATTTCCATAATTTAAGGGCGAAGAACTAACTATCGACTATGGAAGTCAGTGGTGGGACGTTAAGTTGAGGGATTTCGCATGTCAGTGTGGATCAAAGTCTTGCAAATATACTAGTACGATAAGAGAACAAGTACTACGAAATGGACCTGTCGAAGAAAGCAAACAGCTAGAAGAATCTCCTGCTAACGAGATAAAAGACTTATAACGATTATTTTTTTTTGTTCTTACTCACTCCTTTTGATTGAAAATGATGTGAGATTTCACACTTAATTTATTATTATTGAATTTAGTGATACTGATTGTTTCAGAAGTTTTTCTTTCTTTCCATCGCGCTATTGCTCGTTTTGCCATTTCCTCACTTTTGCATCTTTTGAAATCAGATAACATGTATCAGTCAATTTTATATGCCACTAATGAGTACCATTAGCCTAAAATTTGAATTCAAAAATGAAGCACATCATTATTCTCTTAAATTAGAAAAAAAATTTTTTTTTCAACAGAAACAATTTAGTAATAACCAAGCAGTCTTACAGATTGCTTGATCGTCAATATTTAAATTTGTCGATTGAGTGATTTAGCAATGGCAAACTTCGTAGAGTGAATTATAGAGCGTTTATTGGTTTTTAAGTATGTATATTTCGAAAGATTTTACGACCTCTTTCACTAGTTCTATTCATTTCAACATCATTTACCGCTAAAAGGTGATGATGATATTACAAAGCTAAATCCTTCTCAAGTACTATTTACATTCACTGTATATTGATTTTGTATTGTTTCTTAGAATTTGGTGGCGTTGAAAATTTGTCTTCGATTTTAGTTGTAGTCTATTTTTAATGTAGAAAAGCATGTAATTTAATTTATATTTCATTCTGCTAATAATCTATGCATGATTTGAATTGTTCTCTTTTGAGACTATCATTCCTGCATTCTGTGCATAATGAAGTTATGCAAACTACAAAATTATATCTCTGTCCATTAATATCCAACAAAGGAATGGAATATCTAATACATTACAAAATTATCCTAAATTACAACCATTTCCAAATGGCTCTTTGCTAATATTTTTATATATGATTATTTTGGAGAGAACTTAACAATACTTCACATTTAGGCTAATGCACCATTATTTTTTTTTTTTTTTAAATTGAGTACAGTAATTTAAATATTACAGTGAGTGAGGCATAATTAATTCGAATTAGTTGATGGGAATTCCTTCAAATTTGTCACTTTATCAATTCATTTGAACCAAAACAAAAAATACAGCTAGCATATACAACAGCATCTATGCCAGCATTTAATGGCAGACGGAAAAATAAAATGACCGTTGGCTGCTTTTACGATTGAGATCATACATAATTACAGAAATCTGTGGTTGGTCGAAATAATCGACCGTAATCTTATCATTAAAGTCACTGGGATCTACAGCCAAAGTCTTCTAAAAATTATGCCAAAAACTTGAAACAGATTTTTTGAACTGGCTTATTTTATATACATCATGTAAATTCGAACATTTGATAAATTACAGCACTATCGATTTTGAAACATGTATAAATTTGAAATGCAACATTCGCTAGGGTGTACAATAATCATGAAAGTAAGATTCAAATACAGCTAAGGCGTGGGATTTATTTCCACTGTGAATTATTGCAATCGTGGATGCATTGGTATCGATGGCCCAGAATTACGATATGTGGACCGTGGATTCATCCAGTTCTGATTTTGTGGAAATTGACCGGGATAATTAATGGACGGAGGATAAGAGTGCATAGAGTTTTGTGGCGGCTGTGGCATTGGATAGTGAGCAGGATACATATCATGAGTTTGAATATGTTGCTGCATTTGTTTTGCACCATTTTTAGGTGTTGGGATGCTAACGCATACGCTTTTACCCCTGATAATAAAATCGCGTATTTGACAAAACCGTTTCGTTACATTTGGATCATTCACCGTCACAAATGCAAAACCGCGATGAGGTTTTGGGATGAACACTCGTTCGACCTGAAGGTAAAAAAAACTTGCAGCTTTTTTCGCAGAGATATTTCACCATACACTTTTGGAATTTTTGATACACTTGGACTTTTTAAGATATGCCGTTACCCATTAAGAGATATTCGCACTGAAATACAGAAGGGGGAGAGGGTAGCAACTGTCTAGTCATTAAAAAGATTCAAATAAAAATGTAAAAAAACCAGATCAGTTTCAATTTATAAATTGCAATAAAACTATCAAAAATTCACTGCTATTCACTGTTCTATGTTGAAGTTATTACTCAAAATTGAATTTAATATAACTCACTTTGGCAAGAGGAGAAAGCTTCTTTGCTTCTGCATCCAAAGCATCGAATATGTCTTTTTCTGTCAGTGTATTCCACACACGTCCAACATACAACTTTGTTGAGATTGTTTCCTGTGCAGGAAATATTTCAAAAGTTGGCTGTTGAGAAATTCTGTTGATGAAATGATTTGGAAGTTTCACCTAAAACTTGAAAATTTCCCGAGGCGCAAAAAAAGGAATCATCATTTAAGAAATAAAGAAGAAAGCAGAAGCGGCAAAAACAATTGCAAAGTCGAGATGGTAGTGGTGTTTTACTACACTATTCCAGTCGATATTGTACGCAGTCAAGTTAACTTATATCAAAAATTAAAGACTAAGACAGACAAGACCACAACTTCGAACAGAAAAATTTTCATTATTGCAAAAATAACACCGAAACAAGAAAGTTGAAAAATATTTCTTTCCAAACTGCCATAAACTTAGAATGAATATGTCCCACCAACCTGTGTTACCCTTCCATCGATAAAAACTTCTTTATCTCGAAGAGCTTTGTCCTGTGATTCAATATTGGCGAATTTCACAAATCCATAACCTTTTGGCATATTAGTTTTAAAATCGCGTTTGACCTGCAAGTGTACGCAGTTACTGCAATTGATATCAAAAACAAGACGCAAAAAACTTCGTTGAATTCCAGGAAATTTTGCCAAGATGCTAGATAAGAATATATACATGCACATTTCCAAACAGACAAATGAGAACAACAATCCATCAGAGCAAACCTCAACATACTGAACTTCACCGTATCGCTCGAAAAATTTTTTGAGCGCCTCCTCATCTGTTTTGAAAGAGAGATTGAGGACGATTAAATCTACTGGTACACGCAAACTTTCATTCAGACTATCATCCAAACCGGAGCGTTTTTCCCCTACTAGATCCCCCATATCATCGTTTGATGGCCGTTTTCGATCACCTGGTGCTAAAAACACAGTTCATTCAAACATGTCTGCCAAACCAATCCTGTTAACATTCGTATTGCTTAATCTAGCAGACAGACATATGAGATACATTTTGCAACGAGATGACAAGATATGAGCAATAAGATATCAAGGCAATTATATCATAAGGTACTTTTCAAGGCAATTATATCATAAGGTACTTTCGTTTGCTACTTGGTAATTAACAAACTCATGTTTATTATAGTCTTGTATATGATAGATTATTTATTCTAATGATTAGTAGTTCATATCTTTTTCAATAAGCATAATTATCTAATACAAGTATCGCTAATAACAAGTAGCATTTCAAAAAATAATTCAGCTTACAAGTCGAGAAGATCGCTACATAACGCCGCATCCCCCAACCACCTTTTGGTGGATAAATGCATCGCTTTTGTTCATCTACCCTAAAAGACGAAAAAGTGTAACAGCCCGATCAACTGATCATCAGTTTTCTAACAATGTTGCACTAACAATACCAAATTAATATACATACGCTAAAGTTCGGTAAATCCCAGTAGATTGATTCTTGAATTTTAGTCCTATGGCCTCAGGAAATGAATGTGAAAGCGTAGCTATCGGTAAGTTACCATCGTCGTCAAGAGGAATTTCAAGCACGTTGTTACTATCTTCGCCGCAACCTACACTTATATATCCATCAAAATCGTCAGCTAAAACAAATCAAACAATTTTTTAGATTTATGAAAAATCAGATTATTATAACGCTATCCTTCAAGATCCCGATTTGGTTATAAATTTCAGAAGGCAGAGCCTCATTAAAATAATCCTACATTTAATCTATAGCTAAACAAAAATTATAAAGAAAATCCTATAATCATGAACACTTATAAGGCCAGGGAATTATATCTGTCGGCGATTTTACCTGGCAAACATTAAGAACAACTTCGAGATGCATAGGACCAACATTCGTGAATTTAACAAAACCTACAAATGGGACCTTTTCTGACAGATTGTATATCATTAGATAAATCTGATGTCTCCAAATTCAACTCCGTATCTTCTTCATCTTTTGCTTGTTCGAACATTGTGTTATTCTGTAAAAAATGAAAAAAAATTTATTGGATGATATCAAATTGATGATATTCTTAACGTAAATATCAATGCAAGCACTATCCATTTGTATCAAAATAATTGATTTTTTGCAGAATATATGAGAATTAAGTTTTAAAAAGCTAATGTGATTAAATTTTTTGCAACCTCAACTTATTGTATTTTTTAAAAAAAGTTTTTTTGACAGAAGAGCAGCAATATTTGTTTGCGAGAAAAAAGGAAATGACAAAAAAAAAATCAATATGACTATAATTGCATATAATATACGCAAAATGACCCACCATTTAGTCCAAAAATGATGACTGTACCTACGGTCCTTCCCGATATATCTCGGGATAAAATGAAAACATAGGACAAAAAAAAAATCATTCCTATCCCAACAATCACAGCATCACTGTTGGCTAGATTCGGCCAGTTCTATTGTTCGGCTTTGCATATTTCGTGTCCATATTTATGTTTTAAGTTACTACAGATTGTTTCGTGCATCCTGGGAGTATTTTTAGAATAGACTATTTTAATTTAGAATGAATAGATCGATATTATGTAAATTTACATTTCTAAATTCCCTAAGGTTGTTTTTCATTAACTATTTTATTAACTTTTCAAATAATTTCATTTCGAGTTTGTTTTTTCTTTCTTTTTTTTATATCAATTTTTTAATGCATTTTTCATTTTCATTTAAATAACAATATATGTTCATAATTTCAATCGTACAGATAATCATAAGTTTTGACATACATTATGTGCAGATAATGGAGAGTACAAGGTCAAGAAATCGTACAAATTCTATTGGCAGTGATACACAAGCAACTGAAAATATGCTACATACGAAACTTTCTCAAATGGTATGATTCGAATTTATAAAATAAAAAATTAAAATGATATAATTTGAAATTATAATCATTAGTGCTACATTTCTATGCATTAATGCTAATTTCGATACTTTCTTGTGAGAAATAATCGAAAAAAGATTTTCATTTTTAGTAAACATTCCTAAATTCAACATATCTTAACTAAATTTTGCAATATTAAAATACTTATACGTGTAGTATCAATCAATAAGATCGAATATTTCAAATTTGGACAAAATATTAGGTACTGAAAAGGAATTATTTATTTATTAACTAAAGTAACTTTAATGCAGTGTTGCACAGGAAATATAGAATAATCATTATTTATAATGATTATTCTATATTTTATTACATAATCATTATCTACAATAATTATTATCTACATCGGTATATAGTGTTTAATTATTATTCGTATATTTTATAGGTTTGGGAAGCAAGCAGTAAGCAAATGAAAGATACATTTAATTCTTATGGCCGTATCGATTTATTTCGACCCTATTTCGATGTGGAACCACGTCAAGTTCGAAATCGCTTGATACAATCTTTTTTACCTCAAAAGCCTTCACAGATGAATGTTTCGAAGGATATGTATGGACCAACAATGATTATTCTCACTTTGATTGCATTACTACTCTATTCCATGAAATCTTCTGGGTAAAACTTTTTCAGTATCACAATAATCTGAATTGCTTAGATTGTAATTAATAAAATTCTTTTGATAAGTTCATAGCTAATTTTATATAAATATTTCCGTGGAGACAGAGAATCACTCAGAATCTTACAGAAAATCACTTTTTCTATAACTATTTTAATTTTATCAATAAAAAATGAACAACACATTTCCACAATAGTAGGATTATCATTAAAAGTAGAATTTTAAAGTTCATAGAAATCATAAATGGATAATCCATATAGTTGGAAGTTTCGTACATTAAATTAGTCTTACAATCATTTTGAGATAGAATAATCTCAGGTATACAGTTCAAGATGGTACTTTGATTGGTACAGCAATGGTTACTTGTTTCGGTGCTTGGTTTTTCATGTCTTTGGTGATATATTCGTTGTGTTTAATATTTAATGTGGATATATATTTCATTCATTTCTTCTCATTATATGTAAGTTTTTTGTTAAGTTTCTAGATCATTGGATCTATTCAGAGAGATTTTACTGAAAGAAGTTGAATATAAGAACGTATTCTTATTTTTCAAAATATTTTGTTTTAAAATAATCTTTCGTTTTCAGGGATATTCCTTATGCAGTCACTGTGTAGTACTTTTACTAACAACAATATTTCATCCGCAGCATTCACATTTATTCTTTTATGTATCGATGATCATCTTTTGCGTCCCGTCTGTATTGCGAGTTGTACGTTTTTGAAGATTCCAAAATTTTAAGTTACGAATTGCTTGTCTCTCTTTTTAGTGGAGCCTTCAACGATGTTTTATACATTTTAGAGTTTGTATCTATGTTCACGAACTCGCGAAAAACCTCACAAATTAATTATTACTGTGGTAACTTACATATTGCATCTTAGCTATCTTTGTTATTTGCATTATGGCTTCCACGTCATTGTTGAAGGTAATTTTCTTGCTTTGAAAATTTCATCGTAGCTATTGGTACCAAAATATTATCTTCCAAAAAACAAAATGGAACACTTCGAACTGTTAATTATAACTTAAATTTCTAACAGCGGAAGATTATTCTCAAATAAATTACAGAAATTGATGAAATTCTTGCCGATGTGCAACAGAGTTCACTCGCCATTTCGTTGCCGTTATCCGCAGGTTGAAACAATACCACCAATCCACTATTAATTATTCACCAATTTAATATCATTATTTCGATTTAATACATCACTCGGTGCAGAAAAATAAACTGTTTATCAGAGATAATTTTTATTCTTTTGATGAATGATGAATGCGTATATATTTTACTGGGATATCACACCGCTTATTATCTCATTTTGTTTTTTCAGATATGTAATGAGACATTCAAATAATTATTATAGTTGAACTGATTCCGATAACTATGTGTTTTGAGGCGACCTAGTTTGAGATATTAAGCGTGAAAGGGATCAATTTAAAGAACTTTGAGGTTTGATTATGAGCGACGTGTGAAATCTCTTAACAGTTGGATAACTCTTGAAAATGGGACCATCCAAAACATTAACTGCCAATAAACTCAAAGTTGTTCATTTTAATGATGGAGCACTCTTTGGAGGTTTTCTTTAAAAAATAGATAAATCACTTAATTTCATTTTACAATTGATATATAAGAAACAGTTTTGTTTCAGTAATAAAAAAGATAATGCTTAATCGAATTGTATAGCTTGTTTGTTTATTACAAATCTTTATTAAATGGAGCTTCTATCAATATTTTTCAAAGAGTGCTGCAAGCTTACCAACTAATCTGTAATTTATTTTATTTTTTTTTTTTTGCACTACTTTATTTTACAACTTTTGCAAAAAGTTTTTCCATTTTTTATCAAATTTGCGTAGTTGACTAAATTGTTTGTTCTGCCAAATAAAATGGTACTACCTTGAACTTTTGTATCGTATTGTCTATGTAAATAACAAACTATGCTAACTGTAATAAAATGTGAGATATTCATACGTTAAATTCTCATTCATTCATGTTTCAGCATATAAAAATGAGACATATTAAAATAATGAGAATAATATGAAAGGTTATTTTGTCATTTATCAATTAATCTTCGTGTCCAGATTCGAATGTATTATAAATTGCGATCTACATAGATTTTCTTATATCAAGAAATTCTATGAATTTGCAAAAATAAAGAGAAATCTGAGACATTTGTCCTCTACTTATCTGAAAATAACGAGAGGTAAAAATACGCTGACTTACCGAACTTTTTGTCCTTAATATGAATGAATACGTGATGATGACAGAAGAGAAACAAAGGGTTGAATGTATGCACCAATTTGCTTAAGGATAGATACAGTTACTGGAGCTAAAGCTATAATAACATAAAACTTGTCGAAATATTTCAAAGCATCATTATAATATCGAAAAGTTCACATAGAAAACTTAAGTGATTCTGATGATCAAATAAAGTTTCACATGTAACATTGACATAATACACATGAAATTTCATACGCGTTTTTTTCAAGATTTGAGTAAAAATCAGCAAATATAGCATAAGTTAGGCTTAAAATACAAAAATATCTGGATTGTAAAATCAAATGATGCAAATAAAAGAGGAGGTTTTTGGAAACCATTTTTCATTAAATGTACTTTAATATTTCAAATGATCAAAGACCATATGATCATCAACCATAATGCCTGCTCGAGCTGTTTTCTGAAACACTCGTAAATTTATGATCAAATAATACAAAATTATTTATTTAAATGGAAGATGAAGTAATCCAACGAATATCTTTCAATGATACGATACAGGTTTAAAATATTAGATTTGCTGAGTCTTTCTCGCAAGATAAAATGAAACACATTATGAAAAGGAAAAGACATTTAATGATTTCAGCAAAATTTCTAAAAAAAACCTTAGCCTCTTTTATTTCATCATCCCAACACATTGCTCCAATTTTTTTGATCGCTGTAACGAAGAGGCTTTTAGCTTTATCTGAAGATTCTCGCATTCTTTGATCCACCAAATCAACTGATACCTTAAAATTAACTAAATTCAAATCGTTACAACCGAACAAAATTTGCTTTGACACTTCAGAAATCTTTTTTTTCAACCTTACTTAATCTTTTTCCTCTCAAAATTGAAACAGAAAAAAATATGACCTTTTCGCCTTCTCTCCAACAGTCATAGTCTGTTACAATAGCGGTCGTCGCAAACGGAATGCCCAGTTCTTTCGCCAGATAAACCTATTAAAAAATAATAAATCAAGAGATGGAATTTACATGGTGCAGAGAATAAAAATTCTAGCACATTCAACTTACTTTTATCATTTGTACTGACATAAATTACAAATCTTAGTAAGAAAACTAGAAATCGTTGCTTAAAAAATATAGTAAAAAAAAAAAAAAATCAGCTAATCAGATTGTCAATGATATGGACCTCTTTTGACAGACATAAATTCACGCTGACATGGTAGACTTGATATGATATGCAAAAACATCACTATCAGAACTTACTTCTGGACAAACAGTCATGTTAATAATATCGGCATTCCAGCTTCGAAATACTTCACTTTCAGCTAAAGAAGAATATCGCGGCCCCTCAATACATATTGCCGTTCCGGTCTTAAAGAACTTGTGCTTGAGTTCCTGTGCAGATGAGATTAAGACCTAAAACAAATATGCATTGAATGAGAAAGTAATAAGTTGATTGTCAAATTTACATAAAAAAGTTTGCTTCAAAAAAGTGTTTGCCCATCTTCCAAACAAAAAGTTTTTTCTACAGCGCTATCAAAAGAAAAAGTCTTTTCAAAATCGGAATACCTGTCTTAACTTTTCGTTGTATGCTGGATGCATGGGAATGTGACATACACCTTTTGGATGGCCATCCTTACCATCGTGGAATGTCACTTCGCGCTTGAATGTTCTAAAAGCAAATAAATTAGAAACATATAAATTTACCAAAAAGAATGAAAAAAAAAGTTTCCTCACCTGTCAATGAAGGAATCCAAAAACACAAATGAACCCGGTGTGAGTTCTTCTTTTAAACTTCCAGATGCTGCCGTAGACAAAATAACATTTGCTCCTTAAATGATTTTGTTCGCGATTTATAAAAGTATAAAGATGTATACTCATATATGCTCAAGAATCCACAAATATTTTAAATCATCGGATGTTGCAGAAAATTTCTCAGTAACTATCTAACCAATTATACTAGCAATGCAATACCTACCCTGTTGCATGAGAGCCCATAAATTTGCTCGATAGTTGATATTTGTTGGAGATATACCATGTGTTCGCCCATGACGTGACAGAAGAATACAAGTAATATCGCCTATTTTTCCTTCGATCAGAGCATCTGATGGCAAACCAAACGGTGTACTTACTTTGCGTTCTTGTGTATTGCTAAATATTTCTGGATTCTCAAGACCAGTTCCTCCAATGATTCCAATCTGAAAAATTTCTTGAACAATTTTAAAGAATCTATGCCATCATTTGCGATATAAAATTTGGAAAAATCGAGCAATACAACAAGTAATACTTCTTATATCTGGTAGTTCGAACCACACCAAAATTTCACTACAACTCAAACTTTATTGAAAAAGAATATGAAATAAACTGATAACCTTGAATCCCATTGTTAAATGTTGATATCTCCGAAGCGGGTACAGATCTAAAATCATTTGTAATTTTTCTCAAAGTATTCATATACGACGAACAAAATGAATACGAGAAATAAATGGAAAAGTAGAAATGAGAGAAGATCAAACTTGTAGACAATTTGAAAAAGCGTAAAATGAATCTAAAAAAAAATGTATAAGCTTTTCTTCTTGATTAATTTGTTCAATGTGACTTATAAAGATACAAAAAAGATTAGCAGTTAAGTGTACAAATTTGATATTAATTTAAAATGTAAAGTTTGATATGGAAAAGTTTTCGTTAAATATCAAATATGACAGAGAAGAAAAATAAAAACTCATTGACATTAAGTAATCAAAAAATTGAATGTTAGCATTTAAATATAGCCGACAATTCAAAATATTTAGAAATGCTCAAAAATGTGTAATTCTATTTAAAATGTAAAGTTTGATATGGAAAAGTTTTTTCGTTAGATAACAATATGACAGAGAAGAAAAATAAAAACTCATTGACATTAAGTAATCAAAAAATTGAATGTTAGCATTTAAATATAGCCGACAATTCAAAATATTTAGAAATGCTCAAAAATGTGTATTCTAATATAATCGAAAATAATTACTTCTGGATATAGATAGTTGAAGAAAAATTATCCTACTTTTAATAAATCCATGCATTTCCAAAATTAATTATTAAAATTATTTGATAAGTATTAAAAGTTAACAATTTGTTAAAAGTTAACAAGTTAATTTCAACATGCGACAGCATTTAGAAAGATTGGCAAAAAAAAATCCCAATGATAATTTCAAATAAGTAAATAATTATTGTAAAATCTTCCTTCAATGAAATTGTTCTTTGTCTTTATAAAACATTTTTTAGTATGAAAGGAATTGAAATTATTTAGAATTGATAAAATTCTGAAAATTTTCCCTGAAATTAATTTTTAAATTTAAAAGCATAGCTTTATTCTATATAATCTTATGTTCCATATAAGGTCAAGAGGTCATTCTTTTTTGTAACTATTTTAACTTTTAAAATTAAATAATAAATTGTATATTTTCACAAATAATAGGATTATCATAGAAAATGTAGACACTTTGATTGGATAATTTGTATAGTTAAAAGTGTCGTATATTGAGAAGTTGAACTTACAATTATTTTGAGATAGGATAAATTCAGGCTAAGTCTATAAGAGTACTTTGATTATTTGACTCATTCCCAAGAATGGTTGATACATTATAGAACTTCAGTTCAACTTCCCTACTCTTATGACAATATGATCGAACGACTTTCGTGCCAGAAATGACAGGAATGATTGTAACAGACATTTCATGCAGGCTGGAATTCATTCCGCTTAACAAAAGGATCGAACGACTTTCGTGCCAGAAATGAGAGGAATGATTATAACAGACATTTCGTGCAGGCTGATTCATTCCGCTTAACAAAAGGATCGAACGACTTTCGTGCCAGAAATGAGAGGAATGATTTAACAGACATTTCGTGCAGGCTGCGATTCATTCCGCTTAACAAAAGGATCGAACGACTTTAGTGCCGGAAATGAGAGGAATGATTGTAACAGAGATTTCATGCAGGCTGGGATTCATTCCGCTTAACAAAAGGATCGAACGACTTTTGTGTCAGAAATGAGAGGAATGGTCACAACAGATGTCCTGTGCAAGTGGGACTTATTTCGCTTAACAAAAGAGCAAAGATCAACGTAGCATATCGATCGATTGTCCCATCTGTTTATTTTATGAATGAAAAACATTCCCAAACTTATTTGATTCTTCAAGCTTAACAAAATGATCGATGATTGGAAATTCTAAGTTTTTTTTGAACATCTTAGCTAACTTACCTGTGCATATTACATTATCAATATGATAAGGCATTATGTCAATTCTCATTGGGCCAAGTTATCATTAATTAGGCCAAGTTATCATTAATTAGGCCAAGTTATCATTAATTAGGCCAAGTTGTCAATAATCTTCCTGGCTTTTGTTTTCAATCGTAAAATTTAGCTCATTTTACGTATGATATTATTGCAAAAATAAGATCAATCCATGAATAGATGTTTTTTTGTACTTTTCAAAATATATTATTCGTTAAAAATAAAAAACATATCGATTATGAGATTAGTCATTGTTTGAAAGTTATCATATATTTTAAAAATTATACTAACATATCTACGAAAACAAATAACAGTTTATTTGTATATTAAAATTGTTATTTTATAATTCATTATTGTTTATTTGTTTATACTCTAAAAAATATACTAAATATGATTGATAATCTTAAATTGAGCTTATTTTGAGAGTAGAATTAGCAATAGCAAATATTACGTGCATCCTGAAAAATCATATTAAAATTTATTTTCAAATTGGATCTGTTTTTTTTTTCTCTTCGAAAGAGAGAAAAGAGTATGGATTAGGAAAAGCTTGAAATAGATAGAAGAGGTGATACAGTATTTTCAATTAATGTTATTTAAAATTATCGATATTTCATTGATGCAAAAATGATTTATTTGGAATTCTTATAGTTGTTATCGATCCATTAAAAATAAACAGCCTTTTCATCTTTGATCTTTGTATATATATTGCTCATGATTCATTTTTCAGATAAATAATCTGAATCGTACAATAGTCCCAATTCCTATGTTCATTGTTGCAAGTGGTTTACATGACTTAATAACTTATAAAATAAGTTAGCAATTGGAATTGAAATTCAATTGCTAATACATTTCTGTATTTATTGTCTGTTCAGAACGATCAGTACATAGTAAGCTATGAAGTTCTTCATGGTCAGTACATAGTAAGCTATGGAGTTCTTCATGGTCAGTACATAGTAAGCTATGAAGTTCTTCATGGTCAGTACATAGTAAGCTATGATGAAGTTCTTCATGGTCAGTACATAGTAAGCTATGAAGTTCTTCATGGTCAGTACATAGTAAGCTATGATGAAGTTCTTCATGGTCAGTACATAGTAAGCTATGATGAAGTTCTTCATGGTCAGTACATAGTAAGCTATGAAGTTCTTCCGTAGGCAATAACACATTAGCACAATGAGATTGATTTGTTGCTTCATTTTTCAACTTCTTCCTTTTAGCTAATGATTCTTAATCTGTATGATATTACACGTTCACGATATTACACGTTGATATTACACGTATGATATTACACGTTTTTCATTCACTCCGAACTCTCCAATATGCTGCTAAGTTGTAAGATGGATTAATCGGTCAGTGGTTTTAAATGCCGGTAATTTGATGAAAGGATAACCAATTTGGTCAGTCGTATTAACAGTTTTGTTGTTTTCTAATGTATTCTGCATTAAATTATTTTTATGGCAATAAAAGTTTTATTATTGTTGATTTTTTTTTTCATTTTATTGATGTTTTTTTAATTTTCTGTTATTTTTACCATATAATATATGTGTGTTTCTTGCAAGCATTGCTGTATCTGATTATATAGGATTTTCTAGCAAATTCTTTTGTTCTTATTTTTTGTTTTTTTTTTTTTTTTTTTTTATTTTTGATGAGTCAGTTGTTAGTTTATTGCCTCTTTAGCTTTCAGTCGTTTCGAATTTTTCCTTTGCTAATCATTTCTTTTGTTTTTTTTTTTCTTTTTTTTCAGTTCGATGGTAAGGTTTTTATGGATTATTATGCTAATTTTTATTTGTAAAATTGTTCACAATTTTTTTTTTGATGATTTTATTTTTGAATTTAATTATTTTTTAAGATGTTTTTCGTTTATTTTATTTTTTTTTATTATTTATTATTTCGAAATTTTTATCATCGTTGTGTTTTGATTTTTTTCTTATATATTACTTTCCTATGAATGAATTTGGAAGTGATTTCTGGATTTGAAGGAAGATATTTTTTTCTGTGTTATTTTAACGGAATAAAGTGTGACGTTGAAAGCATCACACAATGCATTCCGTATTATTGAAATAAAATTAAAGTGTTGAAAATTGTGAAAGAGAGATGCATGCCATAATTATGATAACACCTTACTCATCCTATACCTAGATTGTTATTCCAGGTAGAAAAAGTAATTATTGCAGTACTCTCTAATAACTTGTCGAATTTAGTTGTTAAGAATGTTTTTTCTAATTTCTCTTTCATTCTAATCATTCTTTTCAAAATTTTCATTTAGCTAAATAAATATAAAGTGCTAATTTTGCCTCTCTTTTCATTTTTTTGTTTACATTCTATTTTTTTTTTTCTTTTTTTGCTTCGGAAATGTAAAGTGTTCTTTCATCTTCAATTATGGACTTAGTAGGATGCATGCAATCTTTTTCTATCATTTATTTAGACAAATACTTCAATTTGTTCAAATTTTACACTTCAAATATTTTGTTTAAAAAAAAAGGAAAAAACTTTTTATTTAGAAAAAAGAAAGGAAAAAGCAAAAAAGTTGCTTATATTTTAGATAAATGTAAACTGATACTATCGAATACTCCATTTTCATCCTATTACTCTTATTCATTGTTACTATTTTGAAAAATGTTGCGAAGTGATCTACATATTATTTTTCAACCAATACATATTATATAGCAATAACAAAATAATGGTAATTTATAGATGAGAGAAGTAAGTATCTTTGTCAACAATTCGATTCATCTCATTTTCCTAAATTTATTTTTAGTATTTTAAATTTTTCTTTTAAAATTTTATCTATTTAATTTTGCATTTGCAATTTTTCTAAATAACAACTCAGAAGTGAGGAAAAAATAAGTCTTTTTAAAGTTGTAAAAAAAACAAAAAAAAATAAATCCATAAAATTTATCAGTGTAAAGACAAGTTAGATTTTTGCATCTTATCATTTACTTTTGCTTTTTTTTTTTCATCATTCTATCATCGAACTTTTTATAGTTTATTGATAACTATGAAATTGAAATGTGTTTGTTGAACAATTTTGTAAATTTAATTTGTATTAAAGTTTTATTTAGTATTGTTAGAAATAATTCAAATATTTGTCATTTCATTTAAAGACTATAAGATTAATGACATAAAATTGTCACTTGTAATAGTTCAAATCAAATATGAAATTATTTTATTTCTTATGGGTAAACTTTTTTTTTTTTTGTTCAATTTTTAGCTCAATAACTTTAATTTTTTGAATTTGCAATAACTTTTTTCTTTTTACACTTTCTAATTGGTTATTTTTTCGAGAGTCACATTAATGTTCACTAAAAAATATGTTATGAATCCATCAATTGGAAAATAAAAAATGAAATAGAATGAATAAAATATAGCATTGGCTTATATTTAATATGCGAAACTTTGTTCTACTTTACATCGTCGATCAATGTGTTGTGCAAATTTGCTTTTCTCTTAATTCTTGTGATCGTAATCTTTTGTTCAATTTCTTTGATGGCTTTTATTTGATAACTTTAACATTCATTGTAGTTTTTAAAAAAATTAAATTGTTTGTATTGTGAATTTCTAGTCATGTTGTAAATGCAACAATTTATATAGGCGTGCTCTATCCTTCCACATACTAATCTCAAGCAATCTAACTTTGAAAATTCAATTTAGGCTTTGTTTTGTGAGTTGTTATTTAAAAAAAAAAAAAAAAATTAAAGAATCAAAGAATCAAAGGAAATAGGAAGATCTAGAATAGGTAAAAATACTTTCACAAAATAAACAATAAAATATGATAATTTTGCACTATTTTTTAAAACACTTTATAATGAACAATATTATTGAATTTCAATTCTTTGAAATATATATATTCCAATGTAACAATTGATTAGTAGTTATTACTATTAAAAATTTGTTACTCATATAATTTAGGTAGTTGCAAATGCACATTCCAATGCTATGATTTAATTTCAATTTGTCAAAATAAATTACGCTATCTCGATCTTAAATAATTTGATTGCAAATTATAAACAAATACAACGCTTTACGTTTTCTTTATTCAATAATTTCGTTTTTGTCGATATATCAATTTCAACAGTTATGTTTTTTATCAGATGAGTTCGGATGCAGTCACTCCTGCGCAGGAAGTGACCGAAGATACTCAGTTGGATGGCGATCAAACACCGACTGAAAAAGAATTGAACGAACAACTTAATGATGTATATGGTACACCGATTGCCGAACAATTTCCCCTAGAAATCGAAAATTTGTCGGCAACAACAGCTGTCAGTGGTTTAAATGATACCTTCTTATCGCCCAAGAAATTACCAACACAAGTTGAAGATTTACCAGTGACCAATAATCCACCAAAGGTACCGTTAGTACCACCACGACGTAAAAAACGTCGTGTCGTGGAGCTAAAGTGTTCTGAAGTTAGATGGTTTCATCGGAAAAGTGGAACGGAAACAAAATGGACTCCCTTTAAAGGTTAATTTTTGTTGTAAATTAAGCATTTTCAGTCTTAGTTCATTTTTTCTTCAAGGCGAAGTCGTGGACTCATGCTGAGATGCAAGGATAAGAGCGAATTCGAAAAAGGAATAATGGAAATTGGAAAACAAAGATAACTTTAAAAGAATGTTGTAATTTTTTGTTATCTGATATCATTATCTGATTTTGTGTTATATTAGTTGCACTTCAATGTTCATTATAAATGATATGTCGCTATGATTATTTATTGTTTTTATTCCAGGGGCGGATTCGTTGTTGTTGGAAGTGCACTGGCGGCAAAAAATGCAAATTGATTTGGATCAGACTACCGAATCTTATCTACGAACTACGAAAATGCCTACGTCAGTGGTAGTATTAGACGGATTATATCGAGCTTCCGAAGATCTCACCATGTTAAATTCCATCTATTGGAAAGGTTTCTGATTTTTCATGCAAATGCAGTTTACTCTCAAATTTTCTTTGAATTAAAACTTTCTTATTTTAGACTACACACTTTTTCATTTCTTAGATTGCATATATTAATCAATGTATCCACTTGACATTTTTTCATCCTAGTGACTTCGTTCAGCAAGTAAAATTTTTAGACGATATAATCGAGATCCGTCGGGGTACATGGTTTCTGGTGGAAAATCTGCAACCAATTGATCCCAGCATGGCTGACCCTATTGAAGCACATCATTTACATATCTTTCGTTCTCAGACAATTCCTGACGCTCCAGTTTTCTCAGAAAAGGAGTCAAGCAAAAAGCCAAGTTAGTTTTTCGTGATTGTTGAAAAGCCCATTTTTGTGAGAGTATTTTTTTCATCTTACAATTCGAACCCTAGGGTTTAGATTTTGAAAGCAATACTGCAGATTTTAGTGAAGCTCTTAATTACGTCTAAGCTCGGTCACTTTGACTCCAGTTTTCAGTTCTTGCGGAACTCAAACTACAGGATCAGTACGAAGTACGGTGGAATTCCGTTATTGATATTACATTGTATAACAATTCCAAGACAAGTCGATTGTTGCGTTACATCGCTTGGGGTAAAGGAACTTCTTTAAAACGTGGATATGAAGAAGCGGAGTGGAATGACGGTAAACGAATCATCAGACATTTGATTTTGGTTGTTCACGGTATTGGCCAGAAAGGATATGAAAATCTAATTGCAAAAAATACCGACCAGTAAGATTTGCTACTTGATAATGACTTTGAGCTCTTTTTGTGATTACTTTTGTAATTTACACTGATGTTATTATTAAATTTGCTCTATATTATTATTTTACTTCCACATAATTATGTTTATAATGAACTATAACAGTACGCTGCGGCGAGAAGTGTTCGATTATTTTAATCCCAACTGTTCTCGTCAAATCAGATTCAAGAGTCAACAAAACTTTTTTTACAGGGTCCGTGAAGCCATATACACTTGCATGGATAAACATTATTCGGATGAGAAAAGTCGTCCAATGGTTTTACCAGTGGAATGGAGAGCAGCTTTAATTTTAGATGGTGGTATTACCGATTATGTCACTTTACCAAAGATGTCCTCAATGCGTAATACTTTAAATTCAACGGCAATGGATATTATGTATTATCAATCTCCGCTGTATCGAAATGAAGTAAGGTTTTTCATTATATATTTCTTTTGAATTAGTTTTTCATTATATTTTTTTTTTCAAAAAGTCCACTTTTTGTTTATTCTTTTTCATTGTTATCGTTTCTCAACTGTAATACTTTATAATCATTAACTAAACTAAACTAAATGTAATTTAATAGATCGCTTCTTCACCGTTGCAAGATTTTTTCTTTAATTTCGTTGACCAATCCGATTGACCAACTTTTTATTTCTTTCTCTTTCTCTTTCTCTGTCTTTCTGTCTTTATCCCATTTAAATTTTCAGATTATGGAAGGTTTGATACGGTCGTTAAATAGCGTCTACAGTTTGTTTGTAAAAAATCATCCTGATTTTGATGGACCGATCTCAATTTATGCTCACTCACTTGGTTCTGTTATGTGTTATGATCTGCTGACTTGTTGGTCTCCTCTTGTTTTGTACGATAAATATGTAGCTGAAATGATTGTGAGTATTTTTGAAAAACCACAGATAAATATTTTGTGAATTTCGATGTTTATCTTTATTTATCTGTGACAGAGTAGGAAAATAGATTTTTATTCCCAAGTAATGAGTAATAGTTGAATAAAGTTTAAGTATCTTTAAAATAGTGATTTGAGATGGGATTGCAGAAAATTAGCTTGACTGTAAGTCACATTCATGTTTATTTTAGGAACAACAATTGGCAATGAAAGCAGAACATGCTGAAATACTAAATAGCTTCCAAGAAGCTCGGTTAAAGTATTTATATTTTCACTTTCTTACATTCCAATCGTTTTTTGTTTTGTAATTTAGTTACATATATGTGTGTAGGTAGTCTTTTGGAAAGGGAGCAGACTTAATTGTGTCGTACAAAATGGATTTTAAGGTAATCATCTACATAAATCGTAAGCTGTGCAAAAAAGATTGCAATCCCTTTGTTGTAAAGGTTGTTACTTTTAGCAGAAAGAAACTTAATTTCTTCACCATTTAATGAATCAGTATTATTTCTATTTCATTTCTAACAGTATTAGCAACAGTTACAGAACGAACTATAACTTTCCAAGCGGGTCCGCAGTGCAATCACAATCACCCTGAAATTTGAGAATTAACTCTTCTCTTTCGTTGCTGTAGCACTTAATTCAAAATTTGACTAGAAATTGAACTAAATCTCCAACATCTCTAGCATTGGGGGATCGTTGGGATCAGAAGCCAATGGAAAATTCCGCAGATCGTTCATTCTACTTAGGCCATCTGTAAATTAGGTTAACCATTTTTCGCTTATCTTAATTTACCAATCTTTCAGAATGCGTCTTTTTTTTTGTTTTTAGACTTTTGGAACTTTATGGTGGATTTCATCACGCTTTCATAACGCAGAAACAAAAGCTGAATTTTAAGGTCATTTCTTTTCCGCATTTTTTTCTCTGAAGCAGTTGATACTTTTTTTTTCGAATTAAAAGATGCTTTATTTTTACTTGAAGTCATAGATTCCTCTTTTATTACGCTATTGTTTCAGGTTAAAAACATGTTTTGTGTTGGCTCGCCTCTTGCTATTTTCTTAATTATGAGAGGTTCAACAGCATTTGTTCCTGAAACCGTTGGTCTCAAGAGAATATACAATATTTTTCATCCGTACGATCCAGTGGTACATTTTTAAATTCTACAAGATTGTATATTAAATGTAAATAGCAATTGTGAAATTAAAATCATTCATTTTCAACACCGATATTTCTAGGCATATCGATTGGAACCGTTGGTGCATAAACAATATCGTTTAATTCGACCTATTAAATTATTTAGTGCGATTGATCTACGATCATTGCGAGACTATGCTCTTATTCCACCGGAAGTAAGTACGTTCTTTCCGGTGATAGTTGGAAGTGATTTCGTTCACATATGCTAGCAATTCCCAATTTTTCTATGGCAGTAGTTATATCATACCATAGGATAACTCTCTGTAATGTCAGGTAGGAGATAGTACTTTTTCCTCAAATACCTATATTTTATAAACTGATTTTTATTAACTTCGATTTTCATGTTATCGTCATTTTTATTTTGGAAGACGAGAGTTCCTTTCTTTTTATTTTAACTATCTTGTTAAATATCATACTATTATATTATTGCTCGTTTGATGTTCCGTTTCAAAATTTAAGCCTCTTTTCTAGATCAGTAAAGCTTACATCAAGAAGATAAAAATAAAAGAAAAAGTTGAAAAAGAGAAAGATGTTCGAGTAGCAGATAGTGGCGACAAGGATCATGAAGAAATTGAGGAAGAGGATGAAGCTGAAAGTGATGATTCATCGGCCTTACGACCCAGTAGTCCAGGTGTGATCGTTTACGGATTCGATTCTAAATCTTCACGACAAAAATTGGATAGGTTCAAATTGTTTATCCCGTTTTGTTCCTTCTTTGTTACGAAGTTAACAAACTTTATGATTCCGAGAAATTGTTCAGTTTGGTTTTATAACCTGTTAACCACTTTTCATTTTAGGTTCGTCACCACGAAGTTTAACGCCTCCACCATCAGAAATCGGCGATAGTAAGAAGAGTTGGTGGAAATTTGGAAGCAGTCGAAAAGAGAAAGAAGCTGGCGAGGGGTGTTTTGAGGAAGTTAAATTAAATGAAGTCCAGAAACTGATAGAAGGAATTCCTATCGAAGAAAGTAGGTTTCATTTTTGTCTTGAAAAACTGATTCATCGTATCAGATCATTAATATTAAATATTATAGATGGTAACAAATGTAAACAGATAAAAACAATATTGTCTTATAATACATATTATTGCTTGACAATCTCTTTCATACCGCTATATAATCTCGAGCTTCACAGTGATATGATCCTATCAACAGTTTAAGATCAGTAGATGAACATTTGCCAGGATAACATCAGCTTTTTTTGAGAAAATGATGTTGACTGTATCAACCGTCTAGCAGTACTTTCGGCATCAAATAATATGTGAAAAGTTACAACATTCCCAGCATACAGTATATCGAATGCATTTTCCATAAAACATATATAATCTTTATGTATCAGAGTTTTATTTTTTCCTCATTATTATGATGGAGGTGTATGTTTTTAAAATTTTTAAAGTTATTTTTAAGGATTGCCATATCGTATAGATTATCAAGTACAGCCGCAAATTACTGATCGTAGTTACTGGTCAGTGTTGAAGAGTCATTTTGCTTATTGGGCTAATCCCGATATTGCGGCATTTATTGTCAATTGTTTATATCGCGAAGACAAAAAGCAAAGCGACAAGTGTTGAAAAGTTCGTGCAAAGATATGGATGATCTTTCATTAATTTACTGTATGTTTAAGTGATGATTTTCCTTATTTTTCTTCTTTCAATTGAAATTTTTCATTTGTAATTTAAAATTAGGCAGATATTTGCATATGATAATGTCATTCTCTCTGAATTTGGTTTAGTTTTTTTGGAATCAATTTCAGAATTAATTGCTGTGGTTAATGCCTAACAGACTTTAGTATGATGTTACACTACATCCAGTGTCTCCTGTTAGCGGCACGAAATCAGCTGGTCACCAAAATGGGGATGAAAATCCCAAAGAAAAACTTTGAGCTATAAATTCTAAAATCCAACACACATTGTTAGCTCACACTATTTCATCGCATTCATTGAAGATAATTTTTCCAAGCGTTTTTGAAATAATTTCAAGTATTCTTATGTATATTTTTTTCCATTATTTCTGTGCATAGGATTTTTTACTGTCGGGTTCCTCTCGCGATTTTTTACTTTCGGGTTCCTCTCGCGATAATTTATAGACATAAACGGGATGGAATTTCCCGTTATATCATCTATTAAATTTTGAATATGAGGATATTGTATCCGTTACTTTTCATGGAATTATACGTGTACATTTGGTTATTCAAGTGATCATTGCTTTCGAGTGTACCATTTCTTTCTGTAGCGTTTATTTTAAAAAAAATTTGTGAGTTTTCTTCAAGCATTAAATCATGATTTCGAAGATTCGAAGTACCATCCGCAGAAGGAAAATTTTATAGGTTCAGAAACGTATTCTAATGAAATTCTAGGAAAGCTAATTTCAGTGGAAAATTAATAGCTAAAATGCAGTTTTGGTGGAAAATCTTCATAGTTATCATCAAACATACGTTAATTCATTTTCCTATGATCTGACTGTAACACACTGTTATTAATAAACAGCTGCAATCTTTAGTATTTAAAGTTTCAAAAACCAACAATAGTAATAAAATATCATAAGTGATACGCAAAGATGACAGTGATGAAGACAAGGATGCTTGATGATAGATTTAAATTTGATTTAATTCTTTAAATTCTAGTTTTTTTTTTCCAGTATAAATGGTTATTGATGTTATTCATTTGTATGAGATACTGGGAACAAATGTAAGGAAATATATATATTTTTTAACAAAATATAGAAATATCAAAGTTTCGAATAATGAAATGCACGGGTCCTTTGTGAATGCGGAAGGGTTCTTTTGAAGTGTACTTTATTTAATTCTAGCTAACTGTAAAATGGTTCTGTTTCAAACGTATACTCAATAATAGTTTCATTCAACAATAAATAAGGTTTTCCTTCTTCATCTTCAATGCAGAAAATTTATCGCATAAAGAATAAAGGAACAAAATTTTAAATGGTGTTTGATTCTAGTGGTAATTTTCTCAGAGTTCTTGGAAAATGTTCCATCGTATCAGTCAGATCAAGAAAATGTGTTTAATTACAAAATCTATGCAATAATTCTACTTAAATAATCCATCAAGTTTTATTAGGCAATTAAATTCAACTTTTGTTTGATCAACTAAATTTAATTATCTACTTTTAGCTTTGATCCCTTTCATGTAATATTATTGGATATTAATCAGTCAAAATCAATGAAATTCCGTATTTTTAAAATACAACATATTATGTTATTCATTAAAATAATTTATTACGAATGATTTTATGAAAAATAGAAATTTTTTAAATTTTTTGAATGTGTAAATATATCAAAAGATAGAAAAGATGTATCGATGTCATAGCGAAACATTGTTTTTTTTTTTTATTTTATTGTCATGAGAAATAGAAGAAATTATGATGATTAAAGCGACGATGATATTGAAATCAACTTTAACATTCATTCGATATTATGGCTCAGTAGAACAAGATAAATCTTTTCCGCATATAATTGTTTATAAAAAAGCTCACATACGTACGTGATATTCACGTAACCAAAGTGAAAAGCGAAATAAATTCGGCAATACAATTTAAAGCTCTTTTGAAGTACTTCAAGATATTTGATATGCCTTTATTGATTAGGTGAAAAGCTTAATTGAAGAATAAAACAAATCATCGTGTCGGCATAAAATCGAAGTAAATTTTTCTTTCAATTTAAATTTTTTTCTTTTTTTAATTTTCATATAGTTTTCATAGAGTAAAAATTTAATTTTCATATAGTTTTTCTAATGTAATTGATTATAATAATGTAAGTGAGCGATAATGTCGAAATTTTTTCTCACATTTCAAATCATCATAACAAAGAGCTATTGTAATAATTATGATCTACTGTAACAATTATGATCTACTGTAACAATTATGACTTATTGTAACCTATTGTAACAATTAAGCTCATACTTCTAACCTATCATCAATGTAATCCTTTCTTTGTGTATTCATAAAAAATACATTTCTTTGTCTAAATAACCCATCCATCCAATCCAATCCGACTACATTGTAGATTTTTTTTTATTATAAAAGCTGAAATCCTTTGTTTGTCTTTGTTGCATTATCCATAATACACTACAATAGAGATGAAATCAACGTAAGGCACATCCGTTCTGTAACTAAACGTAATCAAATATAACCAAACGTAACGGTATCCGGAGATTTCCAATCACGTATTTGCACAACAAAGGAACCAAAGATCATCGAAGTTCACTTCTACACGTTTCACTTCTACACGTTTCACTTCCACACGTTTCACTTCCACAATTCACTTTCACATGCAACGGATACACGCATGCATAAAGTAGTATTTATACGTATGCATATATAGTAGCTTGATACAATCCTAAACCTCTTTTACAAGGTATCTTAAAAATTACCTTGTAGAAATCATTTACATTATATTGAAACGAGAAAAATGATGAATATATCTTCAAATTATTTGAGTTTATGATAGGAATTAAAAAATGTACAGTGTAAATTAATAAAATCATTCAACTTTTTTTAACATTATCCAGTATTAAATTTTGAATTAAATTCCTTAATTTTATTCGAAATTCATTTAAGTTTTAAGAATTTTTCAGTGAACTATTCAAAATAAACCATCAAAAATGAGGATAACATATAAAAAGTGTAAAAATATTAATAATAAATATACACTTCTATACTTCAATTGTTCCATAAATTATTTTCTTTTTCTTCAGTACATATTTTGTAAAGAAATAATTAATTTTTAAACTTACGATTAATTCACGTGAACAAATCTTAATTATTGCGTGAAGCTTTCAAGAAGATCATTAATTGACGTATGTTTCATTTTATTCTATCATATCGATAATGTTGATCTGGTAAGATCGAGCAGAATTAATTCCCTATAAGTCATGTAATCGATCGGAATCAGTTCCAATCAATAATCGATTGATCATACCTTATATAGTCCCTTACTATTCAGAAATCCCATAGCAATAGCTTAGCAATGATATGAAAGGGCGGGGAATCAATATGAAAGGGCGGAGCATTACTGTATAATAATGAATTCAGTGTAATGTATGCAGGTTTAGTGAAGGGTGACGGAGGTGACGTAGAGTGACGTTATCTGTCTGGAACTAAGTGAAGGGTGACGGACGTGACGTAGAGTGACGTTATCTATCTGGAACTAAGTGAAGGTTAAGCTCGGAAATAACTTCAAGTTCACGTTAAATGCTACAAAAAAAAAGGAATAAACAGAGATAAATGATAAAAGTATGTTGTAGTAAACGTAAGGATCTGACCTTTTTCCGCCTATACGTTTCATTCCTTTAAAACAAAAGTGAACTTCACAGTCATTAATATTACTGCTGATTTTTTTTTTAAACAGTTTTCATTATATCGTTTGTGGGACAGTTCTTGCAGTATGAACACACATTTCATTCATACTGGTTTTTTACTTCAACGCACTGATAAATTAGTTTCGGATTTTTTTTACAGTTAAGATTTCTGTAAAGTTATCATGAAATGGATCGATTATTGTGAAATAGAACTGATTTATGAAATAGTTATTATGAAATAGAACTGATTTACGAAATAGTTATTATGAAATAGAACTGATTTATGAAATAGTTATTATGAAATAGAACTGGTTTATGAAATAGTTATTATGAAATAGAACTGATTTATGAAATAGTTATTATGAAATAGAACTGATTTATATGAAATAGTTATTATGAAATAGAACTGATTTACGAAATAGTTATTATGAAATAGAACTGATTTATGAAATAGTTATTATGAAATAGAACTGATTTATGAAATAGTTATTATGAAATAGAACTGATTTATGAAATAGTTATTATGAAATAGAACTGATTTATGAAATAGTTATTATGAAATAGAACTGATTTATGAAATAGTTATTATGAAATAGAACTGATTTATGAAATAGTTATTGTGAAATAGAACTTCTTTCTCGCAGAATCTCAGGATTCTTATGGAACTTACCGTACTTTTTTATCGTCTTATTGACCAATATTTTCTTGTTTCCGTCTTTCTGTAGCATTCCAACTTGCATTTGCATAAATTACAATTTAAGTTAAAATTTGAGAAGCAACTCTTTATTGAAATCTTTATTGAATTTATTATATGATGAAGTTCTATAGAGAAATTTGGAAATTTTGGTTTTGCAAAGTTAGCTATTAATGCGGGAATGGAAATATTAGTTTTTTGCCAAAATTCTTTTCAGAAGATATAAAATAAACAGCCAAGGGGAAACAATGAAGCAGCCAGTCAGTTGTACACGATTTCAGATATGCAATTTGCCACCGCTAGAACTTCCTACAGTCGTTGGTAATTTCGCTTATATTCGGATTGTTAACATTGGAGGTAGTAAGCTTTGTGTTTTTCGGAAAGTGCAGTAGCAGAAGTGAATCAAGTCATTTTAAGCTAGCGGAGACAGATCTTTTAGTTAAGACTGTAGACTATATACTACGAACAAGATTCTTAAGATTATAAAATATATGGAGCAGCAGTGTTTAAGAAGGATCTTATGAATTATCCTAGGAGTTAGTTTAAGCAGTTGGAAGGAAATCGTTAATGGAATTGAATCGATCATGCATAATTTAATCTTTACTGAAAAATTTAAAAGATAGTGTATCCATATCATTGCAAAAAGGACAGTAAAAAAATTTTAAATAGTCGAACATGTCAATAATGATAATGAAATGATGCTGATATCGATAGATCCGTGGTATCACTGATTGATATCGGCAACGAAATCTGAGTTGCACTATTTAACATGACTTGTTACTTTTCATTTAAAGGTATGGGGAAATTCGGCACTCTAGAAAGGAACCGTCTATTATTGGATGATTTGAAGGAAATGCTCAACGATGTGAAATCAGCTAGTTGTAAACCCATTTTCGATCCAGCAATTGGAGAGATTGTTCTCGTGAAGTTAGTTTAAAAATGGATATTATTTTGCTATTTCGTTATTTGAGCAAATATTTTCAAACACATTTACTTATTTCTAAATATGATACTTGCAACCTTTTTTTGACACGAAATGTTAAGACGAAATTGGCTTGGAAAGTGTCAATAGCACATAAAAATTATAAACTTCATGAATTTTTAAAATCTCGTGAAACCAGAATTTTTTGGCTTCTGGTTAATATGATACTTCATGTTGATTCCTGTGACATGTAATTTTTAGGATCGGTGAAATATTTTTCGTGAGTGCGTTCTGTGCAAAATGTACTTCATGACATGTACGGTAGGCTGCAGATGAATAAGCTTTAGGTTTCGATCGTTTGTTTATTATTACTATGTTCAATTTTTTTATTTAAAATTTCTTAAGACTTATTTGATTGATTCTGATTCCACTATGAAAGTAGGATTAGATCAGCTGTACGTCATTGGTGAAGAATTGTTGAAAATACCTCCACAAGCTTTTCTGATGTTACTGGATGTTGGTATTAAAGATTTTCAGAATATGTCTCGGAAAGCGGCGAAACATTCGTAAGTAAAATGATAATATGAAATCAAAATGGAAAGATTTGTGACATAGGAAACATGTTGCTTGGAGATATTGATGCTGGTAATTTTTTTGATGATGATAAAAGTAGTGTTCCTTCCTTTCTGGTATATGTAGTGCTAGGTCGCTTGACGTAGAATGGTAATACGAGACTTTTCATATTTGAAATATTGAAAATGTACTGTTTAGCTTCAAATTGCTACATAAATTGTCAAATTGTTTACATCAGATAGATAGTACAATTTTTCCAAATACAAATCAGGTAGATGTTAACAGCGCAACGCTAGCTGATTTTGCAATACTAATCGAGGAATTTTAACTTGTTGAGTAATTGAATAACTACTAATTCGTATTCGGAAACGATCACTTATGAGAGAAGATGTTCACAGAATTTCTCGAGGAAGTTTTAAGCAAGATTAACTTCAGATTTGTTCTGATTGTGTGGTTGTGTGATATTTTTAGACTTTTTTTTGCAGGACAAATGCAAGACTCTGCCGTTTATTTCAATACCGATTATGATGAATTACTAACCGATGACGACAGTTTTTCGGGAGATTCATCTGTTGGTTTTAAAGATGAACGATCAGTTGTCTCATTGTGTTAGAGCAGTAGTGAGGTGAATTTCAAACAACTTTATGGATTGGATTGTTTCGGATTTGTTTGAAACAAGATTTTGTTGTCACCATTATTTTTGTCTTTTTTTGGGAATGGAGAATTTTTGAGCGTTATTTTTTAGCATTTTATGAAACGTGTTGTGCTGTGAATTATTTCAAATATAAAGATACTTTAGTAATTTAAGTGTATAATACCATGCATGTTTCTTGTAATATAAGTTTTATTAACAGTAAATAAAGAAACAAAAATCAACTGTGTTAATGAGTGCAGTTTTGCTGTACTGTTTTTAGTTAGCGTGTACTACGACAATTGTAGAACTAAAGATATTCAAAAAATTTACTTGACAAGATCAGGAAAAGCTTTTTCCCTGCATGTATACTTTAAGTCATTAAAGTGACGGTTCTACTTTTCATTGCAATGACTGAATTTGCAATTATAATGAAACACGTTTTAAATTAGGTGTTGGAAATCATATTATAATTACTGTTTGTCATGTTTGCAAGGCTTTTTTTAAAAAAGTTGAATAGAAGAATGACGAGTGTCCTTGGAAGTAGCTGATTTTAGTTGGAAGTTGTTGGAGAGCAATACGTGTTCCAACTGAGGTTATCTTAGCAACATTAATTTTCAAAATTGTTTTAAAATTATAATGTTAATGAGATAGTGAGCATGTTGAAAAGCTGGAAATTTTCCATTTATTTCTTTTCGAAAAGTTCATCTGTAATTATATGATAGCGGTACAAATGTTATTTTGAATGACTCGGTGATTACGGTAATTCTACTGATTTCATATGTTAATTTATAGAATTCAGAGTTGGATTTATTTTATTTACATTTTTTGGATGATCCAATTGGTTTCGGTGACGTGAGAATTCATTCTACATCTCTGGGAAGCACTGTAATATTTGGCATAGATTGCTGAAGGTACCTGACTGACTTGCAATGTGATAGTAAGTATAACTTTTCATTAAATCTGGGAAACAAATTTTTTTCGTGAAATTTAATGCCCTATTGCATAGTACCGATTCATAAAATATTCCTTCGTTTTCGTTGTCTTAGTCAGTATTTTATTTCATATTTCAACTCTGATTCCTTTGATTTTTTAGTTCAAGCAGTCAACTAGACCGAGAATTTTTTTTCTTTCTTGTTTAAGCATGAAGAAATGACATTGGAATTTTATTTTAAACTTTGAAAAATTTACAAATTACTTTTTAATAAGTATCACTATCGAAGTTTTTACAGACATGGAAATTTGTACAGGTGAGCGATACATTGGAGTCGCATGCTGAACTTTTTTATGGTAATGAACAAGTGGATGTAAAATTGAGAGGCTAATTCAGAGTAGCATTTGCATGCCGACTTTCATGTTCCACTCCAAAATTATTCAGTGATAATGTATGCAATATAAATTCTCTATTTTATATTGTTAATCACATCATTATTGCTTTTTAAGCTGTATTTATTTGCATTTATAATTCAAAAATATTTGTTTGCAAAATTCAAGTTTTTGTAACAGTTAAAAATCGTCCACAAACTGTTGTGTTAATTGAGTGAAGTTATTTCTATTGTCTTTATTTTGCACAGATATTCTAGTGAAGCAAAATTATAAATTTACTGAAAAGTGTATGAACATCAGTCAGGTCTTTGATGTACATATAATTAAAGTATCATGTAGCTATATTTTTGAAATTGAAATTCTTCTGCCAGAAGGAATGGATCTTTTTAATAACACCTGTGAACTGTAAGTAATTACTATTGATACAAAGTTTTTATCGAATATTTTTCAAATATTAATGATCCACTAAATGACACTTATTGTTTCATTTATTTTCAAACATTCATGATTAGTTTAGAATATAGCGAATTTTTCTTTTGAGAAACTGGGAAATTTTTTTGATTAGCAATTTTGTTTTCTTCAGTAAATGCTTGATTACTCATTTGTTTTTAATAATTTTGTACAGCATCGTTGGACTTGGAAAATGCCATCATATAATTTTGAATTAATAAATAAAGAACAATTTGTTTAGCATATTGATGATGAGATTGATATATGCTAACTTTTACTGTACAAATTGGAAGTAAAAAACGAAATGATTTAATTAAAGTTTGCTATTTTGTCACTTTATAAATTAGTAATATAATGGTTTATGGAAGTAGAATTCACGGGATATATATCTGGGAAAAAATATAATCTTTTTCAAAATTTGATTGAGAAATCAACATTACTACGCTGACAGTATCATGAGTTAATTTAAGTACAAAGTTACTGATATATTAAAATTCGATTACATGTGATCCGTGTATGAAAAATAAGCTCTTTTTAGCTATTTTTTCAATATTTAGCTTAATTCTACAAAAGTCATTCATAAGTTTATTTTTTAAATTTTGTTTATTATTGTTTACTAAGTAACTTTATTTTACAATTTCACAAGCATCTAAAATCTGGTAGACATATCTTGTGTAATCTGGAAATTGGTGACATTTGCATTGTCGAACGTGAAGGCCAACAACCATTTTGATGTGAAATAGTTGATATGACCGATGAAAAGAAACCATTTGTCATAAATTACGTTGATTACGGTGAAACGCAGGTATCAGATGATGATTCTCTACATGCTGTTGATAATCAAGAAGAAATTAGAGATTTTTTTAAGCTTGTTTTTCAGGTATTTGATAAATGATAAGATTTGTAGATCCCATTTAAAAGCGTGCGCGGTTATAAAAATAGTCATTCTTAGTTTAGATTTTTATTGTTCTGTTTCAAACTTATTAAATTTGATCGGTTCGCATTTTTTTTTTTCACTTATATGGCTGTTTTCTTTTCTATCCTTAATATATGTATTGACATATTTCCCTGAAAAGATCTTTTATCCCTTATCATTGATTTTAATTTAATTGATACTAGTTCATTGTGTTTTATCGGGCATTAAATATCATATAGTTTAGATAGTCTTCGAAAATTCCGGTGTTTAGGATCAAAAATGTCGACTGAAAGAAATATGTCCTACTTGGCCGAGGTTTGGATATACAAACAGGTGTTTGTTTGATCGTGTAAAGCGTTGAAACTAATCAAGAGTGTTATTCCATTGCATAAGGAATTCAGAGCATTTATTGGTTCACACCTGATTCACAAGTGGTTTTCATTCAATGGGTTTAATTTACATCTTTTCTTTGATAATTCGGTCATTCAGATAGATAAGATTTGATTTGAGATCTCATAATGCTATAATTTTTTTGGATCATTTTACATTTCTATTTAAGTTTTAATTAATAGTGTTGATAATGTCTAAGATTGCATTTCACAAGTTTATGGTTGGAAATTCGTTCTATATTCAAAGCAGATAAGAAATTCAGTTAAAAATCTACACGTAAATTATATATTTTTAGGTTCTATATAAATATAATGATTTGGCTGCCAATTTGGTGTTGAATTGTTTGGCTGTGTACACATACAATGTAATTATTATTCATCAATAGATGATTTATTTGTCAGTGGAAAATCTTGAAGTGCAGTATCTTAACGTAGAAGATAGTATTGTAGGTGAAATTCCGAGCACTTTTAAAATTTAGCTTAAAGACTGCTGAAATTATTTGGCGAAGATACTTTTGCAGCTTAGTTTTAAATTATTTTGTAGCAAATCACTATTTTATTCCCGACGAAAAGTAATATAGGATATTGATATGCTATACTTATTTCACATTTCAGTGCAAAAAGTTTAAACTCCAAGTCGGAAAATTTGTTTGACCAAAAGTGCATAAAAGCAATTGAACAGAAGATTTTATGAAATTAATTGAATTATTAATTTTATGAAATTAATTGTTCAGATTTGTCACTATGTAAGTTTTATGGTAAGAAGCTATTGTTATAAATTGTTATAAATATTGTTATAAATAAATACTGCCTTTCTTTAGTTTTTTTTTTTTTTTTGCATAATTACTTTTTTCAACATACGCGATTTTCTTTCTTCTTTTTATCCTTCATTGATATTTGCTTATATCTTTGAGAATTAATGTAATCTGAAAATAATGTTTTAGCTTTCTCATTTTATTTTGTGGTATAGATCCATAACGGCAAATCATATAAGGAAGATAGAAAAGGTATTATTCTATACGAAAATTGGTATCGCTATGTCATCAAACTACATGAGAAAAGCAAGTAATTGAGAGAAACAAAAAAGTATGCTTAATTATTTGTAAAATTATTAACTTAGAACTACTTGTTTCCAGAAATGCAATTTATGTTTTTTCCTAAATATCTATTCTTATACTTTTCATATATATGCTGTTTTCATCAAAAAAATAATTGTTATGTATTGCCTTTATTTTATCTCAGTCATTAGTAATTTTTGATATATTTTGTTATTTTTATCGAAAATTTTGCAAACATCATCAGATTTCTGTTGCACATTTGGTAAAAAAATTCAGAAGGAAGGACGATTCAAGATTTTTCAAAGACATATTAACTGAATTTCTACAAAATCTATTGTTCCTGTAATTTCAGCAGAAATATTTCTTAAATATTTCCTTATTGATGAAGGAACAATCGTCGAATTTTGCAAAGAATCCTGGAATATCTATCATAATAAGATTCGCTGCATTGAAAGGTTATTTCTTTCGAATTACAACTTATTCATTTATTCCATTGTATCGGTCCTTTCGGATCAAATATCCTTTTATTTTATTGTTTCATATAATATTTTAGATTGAAACGACATTTAATGAAGGCGATGTGAAATTGGTTCATCAAATTGGTAATTGTATAAAATTTTTAAGACACTACAAATTATTTTATGGAGTCTTAAAACTACATGCAGCATTTTTCTTACGCATATTTCTGCACTAATTATTGGTTTCATTTTAAGGAACGAAAAATTAGCAATGAAACATTTGAAGAATTATTTTAAAAAAAATCTTTGCGAGAAAAAAAAAATATGCGCTTTAATAATATGCATTATTGGCAAAAAGAAAATAAAATATTTCTTGATGATAAGTATGCGCCCTTTTAAACTTTAAACTTTTTTTTGTCCCTTTAAAGTTTTCCAAATTATTATATTTGCGCTATCCTCTTTTCTTTTTTTCTTATATGCTTATAATGAATATAAAAGTTTCAGCAAGTTTGCACTGAGCAAAATGTTCCTTTCATGATATTTAATCATTACGAACATTCTCTATCATCTCCTAGCGTAGTATCTATTTGAGAATAATCTTTACGGTATCGGTGACATAACATTCATTGATGGTACATTGTTGGTAAATTTACTGGTAAATAGCAATAAAGTATTCGCAATTGTTGAATTGCCACCAACTAAATAAATTGGTATCAGTGGGTAAAGATAATTCATCGATTTCTTTTTGTAGTATTTTAAAGTAAATTTCAGAACTATTTCGTGATTACTATAACACAAAAACAATCAATTGGTATTTTCAAATTGTTTCTTATTGTGCAATAAAATGCAATAAATGTAATTGCTTCATATAAAGATAAAAAAATTGATTGTGTTGAAAACAACAATGTTTGCAGAAGGATGATCATCATCAATGTGAAAATATAATAATAATAATGTCTGCTATGAAGTTTTTTTTTTTTTTTAACTAATGTTAATTTTTTCAAATAACATGAAATTGTACTGAAAAGGAAATTAATTGATAAATAGCCTTAACTTTTTCAATTTTTTCATCTATAATTATCATAGCTAATGTTTGAACTAATTAATGTTTGTTTAGAATCAATTATAGATTCATTTTCAATAAATTAAAAAGATGCATGAAAGTAAGAAAAATCTCTTTTAATTTGTTAATTTTTGTGGAAATTTATCATTTTTTCCATCAATATATTTTTGTAATTTTGCAAGCTAATGCAATTTTATTTATTTGATTATCAAAAGATTCAGTACGAAAAGTGGCAAATAAGATCTTCACTAATTATTTATTAATTTATTTGAGATTTTTTTTTTTCCAATAAGAAAATTTCATTATTTTTCAAATTCAGATACGTTTACGAAAATTTATCATACAATTAACTTCAAAAAATTAAATCTTTGGAGCTAGTTGCTTCATATTAAGTGGAAGATGTTTTCATTTTTATTCTAAAAGATGCTACAAAGTTTATTTTGCGTTTTTTTTCATACACTGTTCTTTTGATGTTTCAAAAAATATATATATATTTATGACTATAGTGCACTTATTTCTGATATATGTTTAATTTGCGATAAAAAAATTCAAATTACTGTGCTAGAAATTTCTGACAAAATTTTAAGTTTTGCGAGAAATCATTTTAATGAGAATGTATTAAAAAATGTCAAATTTTCTTCTGAACGAGTAATTTTCCCTTACTTTTCTGGAAATTCCATGTGTATAGTTGTTGACTTTTCTTTGTCACTGATACAATATAGTTGTTGTTTTTTTCAGCTAATGGATAATAATTTTTTTCAAGAAAACTTAAATTTTAAATCTATACTTTAAGCTTTCATATCTCGTAGTTTTTAAAAATCTGTAATGGCATTTTCATGGAACTATTAGTCTTGAAATTTCGTATTATAAGCCAGCTATGTCATTACAATCATAATTTCCATTAATTAATTTTCCTTTTCATGATTTTACTTTTTTTTTATTGTTCTTTATTACCATTATTTTTTCTTCTTTCAATAAATTCTTGAAATCAACTTTAAAATTTTTTGCTTAGGTGTTCTACTTTTCTTTTGTATTACTACAGCTTCCGTATTTCATGCAGTGTTCTGCATTTAAATAATTCATCAGCAATGATGCTCAATTGCTATTAACCGATAATATTACGACTTTAAAGTAAATGAAAAGTCGTAAATATTCCACAACAATAGAATTGATTAATTGACTAAGATTGTTATTGATGTGTGTTGAAAATTTTCTTACAATTTTAAGGATAGGAAATTTTCGTTTGTGAAAATAATGCAAAATAATTCGTCAAAAGTAAAAGACAAAAAAAAAAAAAAACTTCAAGTTAGAAGTAATCGAATTGCACGTATATCAATTGTCATATATATATTAATTTAGCCTGGTTATAATTTAATTAGTCATTTTGCAATATTTTTTTTTGTAATATTCATATATCAGATGATCTGGGTTTTTTTATAAAATTGACATTAAATCATACAATTGAAAAAGTGAATGATTATCAGCACGTAGGAAAGAATAATTTCAGGTCATTTCAAATCGTATGTTTGAGCGATTAATTTAGAAATGATCAGCAGCAGCTTTGTTCAGTTAATTAGACAATTTCTGAACAAAAGAATATGGTATAATAATAATAATAATAATAATAAAGCTCCCTGCTTAGAGACTATTGCTTTAGTTTTTGCATTATCGCATCTTTGCCGAACAAATTGTTACTGCTGTTACTATTACGCAATGTCACTCAAATAGGATGAATTTTGATTGCAGCATTAGCCAGAGAGAATTCATTAATCCAATCAGGAGAGGAAAATTGCTATAATGAGGAATTTTTATCACAAATAAGCTAGGCTAAAGCTCCCCCTTCCCTATTTCACAGGAGGATTTAGAGAATTTTTTTGGTTAATCGGGGAAAAATTCTGGAAGGATTCATTAATTGATGGGAATTCTGGTTAATCGAAAAGAAATTCTGGAAGGATTCATTAATTGATGAGAATTCTGGTTAACCAGGAAGAAGGAATTCTGGAAGGATTCATTATTTGATGGAAATTCAACTCTATATTTTATATTTGATTTTGATTAGGGCAATTTCACTTTCTAACTTTTTACTACATGGAAAAGTGGGGAAAAAAAGAGGAACTGTTAAAGAGAGATATGTACCTTGTGATATGGGAAGATTTTTACTTTTTCATGCAAACAAATCTTTAATTCAAAATTAGAAAAATAAATTGATTATTTGATGTCAAGTAAAAACTCTTTCCTCTTATAGAAAAATTAAATAACTTTTTTATTATTACTTTAATATTATGCTAATTTGGAAAATATCAAGAAACATACAAAATTTGTCCTCTTAAAAAGGTATTATCAAATTTTTAATACTGCTTAAGATATGAAAATTATACAATTGAAGAAGTTATTGTTAAAAAATTAATGCAAATTTAAAAAGCAATAAAATCTTTTTTCGATACTGAAGACTGAAATGAAACTGCTAAACCAGTATAGAAAAACACCAGAAAATTTCTGGTCTTTGAAATAAAAGAACATTTACAAATTGGTCGTAGAAATAATACTGTTAGTATCATTTTTATGCATAAAAATTTGATGGAAAAAATAGCTTTTCAAAAATTTCTGTATTTTAAAGTATAGCAAATTACATTTCATTGCATACCATTAAATCCTCGAAAAATTTTTTTTAACATATTTTGTGTTGAACAAAGATTCAAAAACTATTGGTACTTCAGAATTTATTTAGAATTTCAAAGCAGCTCTTTTATTAGGTACATTAAAGACTGCGAAATTATTATTATACAGATTTTTATGGTAGGAAAATTTTTTCAAAATTCAAAATTTTTGATTTAATCATTGTTCGTTAGAATCAATAATATCCGTTTTCATGGTAATATCTCCATTGCTAATATCGCTGTCACCTTGCTTTCGGACGATCTTTTTATGTTTCATACGACGATTTTGGAACCATGTTTTCACCTGTGTAAACAATTTTTTTTCATATACACTTCTCAATTAACCTTTAGAGTTTCTAGTTAAGTTCAGTTGAACAAGTATCCTTTAGTATTTCTGGAATCATACCTGTGTTTCACTCAAATTCAAAATAGTAGCAAGTTCAATACGTTCCGGCGTTGATAGATACCGCTGCGTTTCAAACCTTTTCTCGAGACCTTGTAGTTGCTGATCCGAAAATACGGTACGCGCTTTCCTACGTCGATATGACTTATTGGCTGAAACCAACTGCAAAGCATCGGTAGTAGCCGAAGCTGCCCACAAATGAGGAAATACTGCTGCTAAAATATTTTGAATTAAAATTGTGAATCGTTGTTTATATTGTTAAGAAATTTTCTTTTCTAGCCACCTATGGAACATTTTCCGAAGCTAAGAATTGCTGTAGCAGTATGCTGATCGAAATTCCCAATACGATATATTTATTTTTTACAATTACGCGAAAGAAACAAGAGATTTGAAGATAAAGAAAATTGGATGAAAAGTAAAAACCGACATAACATTATTTGATTAAAACTGATCTATGTGAGATTCCAAGAATTTAGATTCCAAGTCAAGAATCAAGAATCTAAGAAGTAAATGATGAAGAAAAATAGTATGATGGAGAAACATAGTATGATGAAGAGAAGAGTAGGATGAAATAAGTGGTTAGTATAAATTTTTTGTCATTATTTAATGATCAATTGAAGATGAAGATCTTCAATAAATTAATGTTTAAATGAATGACTTGGATCACTGTTGTGAACTCTCGGATAACAAACTAAACCAAGATCACTGTTGTGAACTCTCAGATAACAAACTAAACCAAGATCACTGTTGTGAACTCTCGGATAACAATCTAAACTAAGTTCGATTTTAAATCAAGTTTGAACTAATTGCTTAATTAATTTAAAGCTAGATGATAAGAACAAAAAGAAACAACTATGATATGAGTTATTGGACAAATGCTGCTAGTTGTTTAATTTCATTCGTTATTAAAGAAATTTGAGCTGTTCAAATTGAGAGATTAGAAGGTAAATTTTTTAAATTTAAAATTATTTTTAAAAAAATTAAAATATCCTTTTAAAAATTTTTAGCATAGAAAAAAAGATGAACTAACCAGATCTTTGTGCCATTAAAAAACTTTGTTCAAATGGTAGTACAGCAGCAGTTGCAGCTGCACAATTCAACCATAGTGGTATCGTTGTTTCACGACATGTTGTTAATACTGATTTCTCGTCAAAATGTGATCTCACAGTACCACTATTATCATTATCAGATTTACAATGCACAAAAGAATCCGATTGCTTCAATAAGCTAATTCCTGCATTGGTAGCGGTGCTGATAGTTGGATTCAAAGACACTGTGAAATGAGGTTGTATGCACGTACCACTACTAGTTTGAGGTTGTATGCACGTACCATCACTAGTTTCAGGTTGCATGCACGTACCATCACTAGTTTCAGGTTGTATGCACGTACCATCACTAGTTTCAGGTTGTATGCACGTAGCACCAGTAGTTTGAGGTTGTATGCACGTACCATCACTAATTTGAGGTTGTATGCACGTAGCATCACTAGCTTGCGAAGCATTAAGTAAACAACGATCATTGTTAGATGCTATTGGTACTGCCAAATCTGATTGAGACGTACAAGCTGCTACTATCACTTTTTCAGCAATTTGTTTACTACACGTTCCAGTACTTTCTTGATTTGTCCGTGAAATATTCTTAGGATCATCAGTAATACGTGATGAAAATGATGATGATGATGATTCACGTAATAAATGTTTAATGGTGAAACAATTATGAGGACACGTACGTGAACTAGAAGTATTCGTTGATTCTGCCATATACATATTTGAAGTTCCTGTACTGCTGCTGCTGCTGCTGTTGCTGCTGTTGTTGCTGCGGGTAATCCCAACTCATCATCCAATTCGTTGTAAATCATTTTACCGTAATCATCTCAAATTTAATGCTGCAAAGGAGGGAAGGGCGGTCCAATCAAATGATACAAGAGTAAAAGAGTTAGTTTAGTGCTCATGAAATGTTAATAATTTCTTTCTCTCTCTTTCTCTCTTTCTCTTCTTATTTCTTCATCTCTTTTTTAAGCTTCTTCTTTTTCTTTGCTATCTCTACATTTGATTTGGCTAATTCTGAAATAAAAAAAACTTACGTCAACAGGGACGTCACGTGTAATCAATCAATCACGTTAATTTTATTCAATTTTTACAAAATATTATTTGATACAAATCAAAATATATTAATTAAAATTAAAAAAAAATAATTCATTTGTATACGTATTTATGTATGTATGTATGTATGTATGTATTATTCACATTCAGGAATGTCACGTGTAAATCAGTCACGTTAATTTTTATCCAATTTTACAAAATATTATTTGACAGAAATCAAAATATGTTAAAATTTAAAAAAAATAATTCATTGTATACATCATATCTATATGTATGTATGTATATATTCACATTCATTCTACGATGAAATTACAAATCAATCAATCAATTCATTGCATTTCTTTCTGATTTAGCATTTCAATTGATTTTAATAAAAATTTAACAAACTATCAAACGAATCAGTCTTGTTCGCTTCATTTTCGAGCTACCATATAATAATACGATGATTGTTATGACTAAATTATTTAAATTGATCCATCTATTCAATTATTAAAAAAAAAAAGTAATTAACTTTTAAAAAATTTAAACAAATAACATTCCTTAATAATTTTAGGCTTATTTTTATTTTCATTTTATTGAACTGTTTATTTATCATCTATTTGATGAGATAATTGTGAAAATTGTGTGAAATTTTTTAAACAAAAATAAGTTGTTGATTTCAATTTTAGACTAAACATCTGCTTTCCATTTTTCAGTATCGTAATTTACAGCTTTGATTTAAAAAGCTAAATGATATTGCAAAGAGCTATAATAGCGCAAGAATTAGTTGTCCTAACAAAAGATCAGTAATAAAGGCTTCTCGAGCATCGATAACTAATGGGCCAACTAATTAAGTTTACCCATCTCAAGTCCAATTCATTCAATCTTTCTTCTCTTTGCTTTTAAGATTTTTGCTAATAAAATGTAATAATTTTATTTTGAGCAAAAGAATTGAGAAGGGGAAAAGGCAATTACTGCTTTAAAGGCTTCATCTCGATGAATTACTTTGTAAAACTTGCTAATACTAAGACTATAATAAAATTTAGCCTTTTCACTTTCTCATACTACTTATTAGCAAATAATATTTGTTAGTTGTTTATATATGTACAAAATATCAAATAATTTAATGCTTAAAATAATAAATTATTTCCATTAAAATGATAGATGATACAAAATGAAAAAATTCTACAATTAATAAAATAAAAATATTTAATTTAATCAAATAATCAAATATTTGTAATTAGTATACAAAAAAAAAAAAAATTAATTATAAAAAAATTATAAAAAAAAAAGGTTTTTATCCTGGCATGAAGTACAAAAGAATAATATTTGTGAATGGAAGCAATACTGAATTTTTACAACATGATAATTATTATATTAAAAATTTATGATCATTCAACAGCACAACATTGATATCAATGATAATACTAAATGTTATCATATTTAGTAGTGCTAAATTAATTGAGAATTTTTCTAAATTTTTTGACAAAAATTTTCTGAATGAAAGTATTGTTTCATTTATAATTTCAATCAATCATTTCTATTTTTAATTTTTAACTTTTCTATTACAATTCATAAATTCGGCATCTCTCACAAATTATTATTGTTCAAATTGGTGATGATGGTAGCAGATCACTACTACTACTACCCATATTAACTTTCACTTCATATGACCTGATTTCATGCATATTAATGAATGATATTGCTATAGAATATATGACAACGATACTTTCCATATGTGTGGATGAATTGATAAGTGATTGCTCCGTAAATTAGTTTACTAATAGATGATGCATTAATATAATTAAATTATTGAAAGAAATAAAGTAAAGTAAATAATTAATTATCTTATAAAACATGGAAAATCCATTAAGTTTAAAACAGATATTTTTATTTTTCAATTTCAATTACTTACATTTAAAATTCCAATTATATACTAACAATTTGTTGTTTAATAGGATGGCTCATACTTTTATTGAATAGATAATTTAGTAAGTTAAATCTGGAAAATTTCGCTAAATTCAATGCTATTTTTCATGGAATAATTAATTCATAAATATGAATGGGAATCAAATTTAAAAAAAAAAAAAAAAAAAAAAGAATTTGATCTTTTTGCAATTAGTATGATGATGTTTATATTAACAATAGGACAATTAGTTGGTTTGTTAAGAATGGTTAATTTAAGTATGGCCTGGCGCCGTTATTGGAAACCGTTGCTGTCTGTACCGGTTATGAGCATTAATTATTGCGGTTTTTAGATCACTAAAGAAGGCTTAGGGTGTAGGAAATTATTTAATGGAACATATGAGCATATCGTACAACAACATTGAAAAGCTTTTTGCCACTTTTCATAGTAGAATTTAAATTAACAAACTATAAAATTTTTCTACTCCAAATTTAATTACATTCAAATACTTTTGATAATTACAATACATAAATTAAATGTCTTTATATCAAATTAATTTGATCTATTTAATTGATATATTAATTAATAATAAAAGTAAGTTAATAAATTTTCGAAATTAATTTTATTTTTCATATACATACCTATGTTGAATGATGAATTGAAAATTTTTGATAATATGATTAGAAATAGGCCATGAGAAGCTTAAAATTTGAAAATAAAATTAAATCCAAGAAATTAGTGAAATAATTACTAATTTCATGCTCAAATATTGCTGTATATCATTGTGAATACAGTACACGAAGTGTATTTGAATGAAAGAGTGGGGCAAATTTAATGAAATATTTACGGCAATAATAAGTAACGGATATATATCCGAATAAATTAAAATACAATTTATGCGGAAGTTGTTGAAGATTATCGTAGAAAAGTGGAAATAAGCTTAATTAAAAAATATTCATTACTTTAAAATCTTTAACATTTTAATATTGCTTTTAGATAATAAAAATATAAAAAGAACAAAAAATAAATAAATGTGAAAATCAGTTAATTTTATATAGAAAAGGAAAAAGTTGTGTAGCCAAATGGTGCAAGTTGATACTGTAATTACCGACCACTGTGCAAATAGACATAAACACAACAAATTATGTCTCCAATATATTGCGTACAAAATGACCTCTTCGCCTCATCACATCATAAATAATCACACGGAAATACTTGGCAATTTGCAAAAAAAATTACAAGAAATTCAAAGTCTTAAATTAAAATTTTAAAGTCTTGATAAAATTTGGACAATAATTTTGCAAACCATTTATAATGATCATTTCAATGAGAAAAATTCACATTTTCTCAAGTTTATTTAAATATTCATGTATAATTATTTTTAATATAAAAGAATAGAAAAAAATGCTAATTCATGAAATTAGGCGTTGACTAATTTTAATTGATAATTTTAATTTAATTGATAAATTATGGCAGTTGCATATTATCTAAGAGATTATTTCTTTTTCATTTGTAAGGTACATGATACAAAGCTCGCTTTAACGATATCTAAGTCATTGTTTAATGCCACTTATAATGCATACTATCGCTTTGAACGATTGAGAGCACTTGCAAATATAGGTAAATGTATATTAAATAGGTCCTTTAAAAGCATCCTGATGATAAAAGCCTTAAGCCACTTCAAATGGATTACCCTTCCCATCACTACAATCTTCAAAAGGCGGTTTAATAAAAGGATGCACATTAATTAAGTGTATTTTTCGACAACTATATAATACCGATACATAAATGCATATGACACATGAATATTACCAATAATACAAATACATATTATTAAAATCCGTAAAATACAAATAGTAGTCATTTATTCAACGAAGAATCATTTGATCATTTGAAATTTGCAATGATTAAATTTTAACAATAGATCAATTAAAAACAGAATTGTAGTAAATCAATTTAGCACGATATCAACGAACTGTGATTTGAAATAGATTAATAGGATGGGTTTTTTTTTTTGAATATAATACCCATTTTTTGATTCTTAAAATTTTGTTTGATTTTGCATTTCCAAACAGAACATTAAAACAGAGTCTATCCAAACATATCCAATAATAATTCCTGATTAATGATTTCTTTAAAGTATGTTAAAGCACATTAAAGTGAAAGATGAAGCTTGGAATTACGCCATTTTTCATTAGTGATTGAGCCTGTTTATGACAAAGAATCCTAAAATCTGACCAATGAAACTACAAAGTTTCTAAGAATTCAATTATTAAATGTTATTAACAAATGAGAAAATACGTTCGAAAAAACAATGGAAAAAATGTTGAATGAAAAAATGAGATGAAAAAAATGTTCGAAAAACAAAATTTTCAATCATATACTTTCTTCTTCTTGCACTCCCCATAGAAATATATTTGTTGTTGATGAAGACAACAGTAGTGGCTTCTTTGGATGTGAGCTAACCGAATGAACCACAGAATTTGGATGCGGCAATTTGTGCAATATTTTCATCTGAAATAATCTCTAATTTCTCTATGTATTTCAAAATTAAATCTGAAAAAAAAAACTAAAAAGCACAGTTTTGTAATTTTTAAGACTCAATTTCAAATTAAACCTTCAAAATAAAGACATTTCTAAGCAATAAAAGAAGTCTTCCTTTTCTAAAGAATAAAAAAGCGAAATATGAATGCCGAGATAGAACAAGAAGCACAGTGCACTTACTTCAATCAAACTCCATATATACAAATGAGCATCCTCAGAACCGCTCACAACGTGAGCATCAGTTGCAAGCAGACAACTTTCCACACGATATTCAGTATTAACGTGGCCTTTGTAACTGAAATCTTAAAAATGAAAATCTGTTTATTTACAGCCTAGATTTATAAATGGAGAAGTTAAAACTAACTTTCAAAATAAACTCTAAATGCTCATGCAAAATCAAGTAAAATTAGAAAATTGTAGCAAAAAGAAGGAAAACAGCGTTACTGCTGATTCAGAATTAATTAAGAAGCATTTCCGGAGAAGTCTTTTAAATGCTTTTGCAATTTCCTTTTATAATTTCTAATACTGTACCCAGCAAATTCACTCAGTCATTAACTGTTCATTTATTTTATTAAGGTAATTAAGATAATGTGAAGGAAATGAAAACAGCTGTAGTGAAACATTTAAAAATAAATAAAAAATTGAAAATAAAATAAACTCCGCCAGCAATTGTCCGTCTATTTTATCAATCAATCGAATGGTGCTATCTTTGGTGGATGCAAGTAAACACTGACCATCCGCTGAGAAATGCAATGATGTAACACTATTGCCGAGAAAATCTGAAACACTTTCATTATATAAATAATATAAACAATATGTAAACATATTTGATGATTAATATTTAACACTTTTTAACAAACAACTAATCATCGATGCTTCAAAAAGCACCACTGAATTGGGATTTATCTAATTCTGCATCGAACATAAGCATTATACAATTCATTCCTGCTTAGAAAACTTTTCCAATCTAATAAATTTGGAAACCATACATAAGTACTAAACAGATCATTTATATCACGAAATTCACGTATAAACTTACCATCAGTTAATTTTCCATCTCGAATGTTATAAATCCGCGCACTACCATCAGCTGAACCTGAAGCAATCTCATGCGAATTAACATCAACCGTTAATATAGCATCTGTAGCTTCATCCATCTGCTGTAAAATTAAATGTGGATTGATTAAACTATTCTTGAATTCACATAGCTGAGAAAAGAAACGAGAATAAGAACAGAGAGAGTAGAAAACAACTTGTATTGGAGCATTTCTATCACGAATATCAAAGCATCGCACGACGCCATCTTGGCAACCAGACACTGCTATCGTTGATTCTTCGTTGAATGCCACACCGTTAATTTGACCTTAAAAGATCCAATGAGTTTTAAAAAGAGAAGTAGTAAACAGATTTAACAATTTAATATATAATATCCAAAAGAAAACAGAACTATTATGTCCTCTCCACCGTCGTATTATTTTTCCGCTTTCAACATCAAATACTGTCAGTTGTTTATCCATGCCACCGGCAAGTATCATCGAATTATCACTGGAACCCTGAGCATCTAGTACCTGAAGCATTTGTAAATTGAGGCAATCCAACACAATAACAAATGTACAAATTATGAATTCGAAACACTTAACGAATCATAAACAATACTGCAAAGCTTTCAGTCTATACAAATATAATGATAATGCTACCTAAGAGATTTGAGCACTTATGACTGCTATCTTTTCGAAGTTCATTTGAATTTAAAAAAATGATGAAATTTACCCATCAAACAGTAAAAAGGCTTAGGCACACTAAGATGTGTTAATCTCCTTACCTTACGTAAGCTAATTGAATACAAAATGATTTAAAAAAAAAGACTGTGATCAAAAGCAAAACAAACCTCCCATCCTGTCCCTGTATAAGTCTTTAAAAGTGTTTCCTTATACGGATTCCATAACTTTATTGATTTGTCTGCACCACATGATAAGCAATAGTTTCCATCAACTAAATTCCATTTAACATTAAAAATGATTTAAATGACTGCATATTTTTTGTAATTTCTAGCATAATCAACTTCATGAAATACCAAGTGATTAAAATAAAGAAACATGCTTTTCGATAAATTATTTTTTATTTTATATTAATTGATAAAATTATTAAAACCGTTAAATCGAACAGCTCTCACAGCACCCTGCTTACAGTTGATTGTTCGAAGAAGTATTTTCGGAAGGTTCGTATCTGATAGATCCACCATCGTCTAAGCTTTTCAAAACTGGAGGAAAATTTTATTAAAGCGCACTAATTACTAATGACAAATCCGCTTCAAATCAGAATTTCATAAGGCATTCATTGATTAAAGTGAAAATAGCATAACATACTTTTGAAAGGTGTTTGATAGGAAACTGATAGGCCCGCTAGAAATTCGAGAAAAAAATGAAAAAAAAAATACTTGCAAATATTTATGCAATGTCACAGCAAATATAAAAAACATATAAAAATAAAATGTAGAACAAAATTAGTTTCGTAAATCTCGTTGCTTCTGCTCACTTAATGCTCTTGACTCATGTAGAATTACAGCAAAATGGATATCCTGAAAATATGGTGAAATAAGAAAGATTTTACATCTGACACTTGAACAATCGTTAGAGCTTCATACGTTATAGACTGATGCAAACAACAAAGAACAGGGAGTAATTTTAGAAATGCCCGATTTATAAAACCAATTTAAACTACATGAACAAAATTAGGTCGAATGCACAGAATCAAATACAATTACAAGGCCTTCAGTGTTCAGTTCTCCTTCCAAAATGAAAAGAAAACCTGATGAGCAGCTGCATAAACAAAATGACGATTGGCAGTAACTGTAACTGCCTTGTAATAATCACCAGAACCAAATATTATCTGAAAACTAAGGATAGATTAGCTGACTAATGTAAAAAAGATAGTTTATCTTCAGATTAATCAAATCGTTATCAGCTCTAGTGAGTGGGATAGCTTGATGGTTAGAAAAAGTGAATAGCTTATCACTAATTTTAGGATTTTTAAAGATTCTAAACATCTGAAAATATTCAAATGTTTAGTTCAAAATACATCAACTTGATTAATTCCAAAAAATTCCACATGACAATTACATGAATATTTACTTTAGATCTCTGATTGATTCTATCACTCAATTTTAGTCTGGCTGCTCGTTCTGACAGTTTATCTTCTACCACTTCAACTTTTTCGAATAACTTTTTCGCACGCATTCTCTCCTCCGATCCTGCCACTGTACTCAGAATTGATTGCACGGCATCATATGCTGTTCGGCAAATTATTAATTTTTTATCTGAAAAATATTATAAGAAAAATTAAGTATCCAAGAAATATCGTCCTATAATTAAACCAAGATTTCCATTATGATAACACCTCTGAAAAGATTTATTGTTCATTATTCACAAAATTGAAGCATGCGCATTTGTTGGTCAAATGTAAAATTTCTCCAATGCATGGAACTCCAGTAAGTGATGATAAACACTTAAGTGGCATGAAATAACTTTCTAAATTAGATTCTGAATCATTTTCAGTATAAATATTTATAGCGGTAATGAATATAATGTCGAATGCAATAAAGAAACCTTTAATGGCATTCATTAGTAGAGGCAGGACAGGTTTCTTCTTCTCCAGAGCAGCTTGAGCATTTAGCAATCGACTAGCATAATTGTAATTAGCACCACCATTATGCGTTAATGATGAAACAAGAGCAAACACAGAACTAATATCAAGATTGACAGTGTCTACAACGCGATCTTCTGTTTTTAACCACTTGTCCTCCGAAAAAGATGCTGCATTGTGGTAAATATCATCACTGTCATATGAAGCAAAATCAACCGGTAATTTCACAAATTCGTTAATATTCACCTAAAAAAGACAGATTAAAATTTTAAATCTATGAGAATCCTTAAAAGTTATTTGCAAATCCAATCATACCCTTGGGTAACATCAAAATACTTCCTTCCCGAAATACAGATTATTTCTCGACCAATTACTACAATGTGAAATGAGATGTTCAGAGAACTACAATGCACTGTACAGCCGTTCTGATGATTTAATTGCATATCATATGCAGTTTATAAAAAGAGTTAAAGAAATCGTCATTGATGTGATATTTTTTATCAACATTTTGTACTTACCATATCACCAACAACTTCGATCCCAAATGATTCAAGTTTATACAGCAATAAGTTTGGCACACCATAAGCGAATTCAAATATTATTTTTGGCACTTTGAAGAAATGAGGATGAGTTTGAGCAATCTAAATATATTCTGTGAGGTGGAAATAAAAAACTTAATTCAATGTTTCCATACTCTCTCAAAATATAACAACTGAAATCACCAGTAACGAAGAAATCTTAGACCTCAATGTAATGTTGTGCTTGTTCAATGACAGATCGATTACCACTTCCATTAGCACCAATAAAATCCATAGCAAGACCTCGAGCATTTCTAGATATCACTTTCACCTTTAATTAAAAAATAACTGAATCCATGTAAAAGCGAAATTCGAAAGAAAACAAAAATGAAGAAAAACGAATATGAAAGATGTTTAGAAAAATTTACCCATGTAGCGCCACCATCTGCCACCAAGTCAACTTCTCGCTTTGATTTCCTGAAGGACAAATTCAAATACATTTGTTTCGCTAATTTCGACAGTTCTTTACAGTAAAATTCATGAAAAAGTATTCCCCAAAAATGAGTTTTTTTTCAAAAGAATTCAAATTATTCTAATACCTTCAGCAAATAAGGATAAAATCTGTGAGAAATACAACGGATGAATCGGTTACATAAATTTTCTCACTTCCTCAACAAATCTAGCACAATTTAATTCACCAATTCTTTACGTCTCATAATCCTTACATGTCCATTTAAATATTTGACGAAAATCCGGAACAATAAGTAGAATACCTTCGTGATACTGCGAAACTTTTATAAAAGGCACAACAAGAATATTTTTTTGCGGCATTAAGCAAGCCTCGGAGATGAGTTACATTGCTTGTATCCAAATATTTCTTCAACTCACTGACCGGTTTTTCTTTTAACTACAAAGACATAATGCAAAGGTTGGAACGAGATAAATATCTTGTAATAATTCAGGAATATCATAAACAACTTACGGCAATCAAAAATTTCATTTCATTTCTCAACTTTTTTTTATATTTCTCAATGCCTTCCGTATCTGGAAAGGAAACATCAGCCTCATGTAACAATGACTCGACATCGCGGATTTTATTCTTCAAATCTTGATTAGGATTTTCTGTAATATTGCTGCATTGAACAAACATCAGCCTAAAATAATGATATGAGGCATACTTTTCTCCATCTTCAATATTTCTCTCAATCCCGGTGACAGTAAAGTAAACCTCAAATGCCTATGTCGCTGATCCCTTTTTATATCAATTTAAATGTTAAACAAATATATTACAACTGTTCGTAAAAAAAATTCCAAAACAACGATTTTTCTGATTTTAATTGTTTGTTACGATTTCCCTAATTTCACCCGTTTGTTAAGTATCATCGACTTTCAAATTTATTTAAGTTTTAATGATTATCTAACGGTGAAACAAAAAATATTAAGATACGGTTATTAGTAGTAGACACTAAAACAGGTTGCTGTTAATTCTAATGGAGGATTGCATTCTGCACTTTCAAATCTATGGTCTCGTTGCAAAATTTTTTAAATGACTATTGCAATATCAATAGCTTTTTCAATATTTCCACCACCAAATGCGTTTCCTGATGCTAAGAAGTTATGTGCAATAACTTTAAACTCAAATGGAAAAAATTTTTCCACCTACTTTGCATCATTTATTTAGTTTAAAATATAAAATAAACAATACTAAATCATTATTAGCAAAAGTAGATATAAAGCGACAAATACGCATTAAAATGATGTGTAATACAGCCAAATTTATTTAAGAAACCATATTTCAAGGATGATCGGCAAATTCCAATAGTTCAGAAACATAAAAACTTTTGCAACAGCTTCACCGAGGTTAACTGACTGCTCAAACTCAATTTTCCAATATGAACCAATATATGATGAGCTGATGAAAACCAATATATGATATACAAAGTTAATATATGATGTCAAATAAAATAAATGCACGGATCAGAATTAGGACCTAGTAAGGAGTCAGATATCGTGAAAAACATATTTTCCAATTATTAAAGAAAAATTGTTAAGAAAAAAAAATTTTAATCTACTTAACAATTTGTTTTTTAAAATTGCAAATATGGACCATGAAAGATCATATCAAAATTGCAAAAAAGAGAACTATCGAGATATCGAGATCTATTTAATAAAAATTCCGAAATAGATGACATCAACAGTCTATGCTTGTAAAATGTACAAAGAAAAAATTAACCAGCAATATTTATGAAAATAATGAAGAAATTACATCACCAACACATCTCGTAAAATCACATCATAGTGAAATCGTGAAACCGCTTGCAATGCCAGAGACCGTACGTCTTCGATGTAATACTGAAAAAAACGAAAATCAATTTTCCACGGATAACTGTCTTTAAGAGACAGAAGAACCTAAAACTATCATTCAGAAGCATAAAGCGCATATTGTCCTCTATAAGTAATACTTCTATTAAATAACTGAAATGCTTCCTAACCCACTTCACTTATACGTGGAAAACGTTCGATTATCTAATTATAAAGTAAACAAGGCAGATAAACATACCTTTGCAGTAACAATACTAGCGGGGTAAAATCTATAACCTCCTCCGGATTTGCATTTGCACTTCTCAACTGCTTGTTCTATCATTACATCCAATAATTTTGGGAAAGAATTCGTACTGATCCTGTAAAATTTTTATGAAAGTACTGAGATTTTTGCAGACTACATCTCATCCAAAGATCTTCAAATTCGGAAACTTAATCCCTTTGCAACAGTATGTACTCTTTTAAAAACCTTTTTTCATCCTTCTATCGTATATCGATATCTAGTACGAGTAATAAACAACTGAATTTGATAAAAGTGAATAATTTTTTAGATGAAATACCAACCTATAATTTAAAACAGCAGCTGCAGCATATTCGAACAGTGTACCAACCTTACTCATTGGCGTGGCTATTTGAAGAAACTGGTCAAGAACGTCTTGTATTTCTATTGTTTCGTCACTGTTGTAAGTAGTCACATCAATCATTTCAAGTGAGAGATTCCTTATTTCAGAAGGTAAAAATTTTAATTTGTTCCAGCTAAGATCCAAGTATTTTAACTTTGTCAAATTATTTATCTGAAAACAAATCCAAGTAAATTTTTAATTCGGCTGGATATAAAGGAAAAGGACATTGGATGCTCACATAATGCGATCATGAGATCATGATTTAATACAACAGCTGAATGCATTCAATAATTAATCGGTGGATGGGTGGAGGAGTATTTGCAAAAATGACTTGTGGAAATGGGTAGGATGATATGTTCAGTAAGCTCATCAGTCATCAGAGTTGTTAATTAATCTGGTAAAGCCAGATTACAGTTGCTTAATAATAACAAAATGTCAAACAAATTGTCGATGCAAAATCATTCTCCCAAATATGATCACACATGTAGCAAACTTTCTTACTCAAAGTAATGTTTGTATAGGACATGAAATATCTATTTTCAACTAATTTGATGTTTAAAATGATTAAATAAGCCAGTTTAACGACTTGATGATACAGCTGCAATTGTTAAATTCCATTTCATATTTCGATATATACTGCAGAGAGAGGCAAAAGTGATCATTTCAGGAAATAAATCAATCATTTTAACAAAGCCAGTAAAATAATCCATGATATTTTTTGCTTGCTTAAATAAATAATTGGTTAATTTCAATAAACATACAGTTCGTGGCAATTCTTTAATCATGTTGTGGCCAAGCAATAAATGAGTCATTTGTGGGAACCGCATGCAGCAGGGTGATAAATAAGAGATCTGGTTGTTCGACAAATCCAGTGACAATAAATTTTGTGGTAAAGCGTACCACAAATCATCCTGTTAAGTTAATATAGCAAGAAAAAATTCTGTTAACAACTTTTCTTGCAATTTACAAAATACGGAAGATTAAATTTCGATTAAACAGTTCAAATTCTAATTAAACTTTTCTAGAAACATCGGATTTCTGCTATGGAAAATATAGGCTTAAATCTTGTCATAAAAAGTATAAAATTACCGAAATACTTTGTATTTCATTGTCAGCAAGTACAAGTACTTTGAGATGCTGCAGTCGAACAATATTCAGAAATCTGATTTCGAATGAATCTGATTTACCAAGTTTGTTGCCACTAAGGTCAAGTAGATGAAGAGAAGTAGCCCCAAACCAACGACTGTCAACAGAAGTCAGACCAATGCTTGGCATCATTAATTCCTATAGCTAACACAATTTTAATATTTACACTTGATGAGATAAATTGCAATAACAGCAGCAGAAACAGCGTACCCTAAATAAGCAGCAATAATTAATATAATAAATTAATACAATAATGCTGCTCGTATTTCTAAAAATAAAATAGCACCTAAAATTTGAAAATATTTAATTTAAAAATAGCACCCTACTAGTAAATAAGGCGGAAATCCGAGTTTATTTTCATTGTATTGCTTCCTGCTGATAAAAACTAGTCTTCTTCGGAATGATGCGAAACTGATGGGAGTAACTTTGTTGTTTTCACTGTTTTCACCCAGAAGAACTTCTTTATCTGCCAATACCCTCTGCAGCTTTGAAATGAAATCATGAAGTGGAGGAACTGATGCCTAAAAAACATTAATCAGTAATAAGATTCTACTTACCACTGCCATACATACTGCTCATTTGTTCTCAGTAGCGACACAATCAAACTAGTTATTTTAATTCCTTCGTTGGTTAACTAGAAGCCATTCAAACATATTTTCAATCAAAAACACTATTTTTTCCGATAGCTGTAAGCGCCTCAGAAATTTCTTTTTTCTGAGTGGATGTTATTCAATACAGATGCTAAATCTTGAATTATTAGAAGTTCGGATCCATTTTCCATCTTCACAAAACATTGTGCCTTTTAAATGTGCTCTCCTTTAGACAAAACCATCAACACATTTTTTTTTTTTCAGTTCTGATGCCTGCTTCATCAAAAATGATATAATTTGTTGCATACTAATGAAAGAAATGAGAATAAAGGAGAAGCGAATATTAATCAATCAAAACTTTACCTCTTTTATACAAATCAAGACTGATGGACTGATCATTTCTATCGTAACAGATCCCCATTGCATTTTTGCTGAATGAATTCGCCTAATATTTTCTCTACTAATCTATAAATTAAAGAGAAATAAAATTGAAATATAAGGTCAACATCCATGATATCGTTTTGATATATCATTTATCTAATAAATTAAATGTTGAAATCAGCCATCAAATATGACATACAAATTCCAAATAAAAAGAGAGAAAAAATTTAACAGTACTACTTACATTGAAAAGTTGCCCATTCCTGTTGCCAGGAGTAGTTATAACTAATTCACATTCGCCTCTTTTATTGACTTTCCCGTGTCTTAGAATCAAAATTCCTCTTTTGTATCGTTGTCGTACCTGATATGTGAGCCGAGTCTGGGAATGAACCAAAACGCTGCATTGTAGTTGCATTTTATCCTATAAAATTAATACTAATTTCGGAAAATAATTGCTGAAAATGAAGTCACACTAGACTACGAAAAGGAAAACCATGCACATAAAGTAATTGAATGAAGTATGATTTCAGATAAATGTAGAAAATCATTTAGTTGCAAAAGAAGGAAAAATATTTCTTTAATTCTACCCAATGCTTATGCATAAATTTCATCTCTGTTCACCAAATTTTTGAAAACAAGAATTTCAAAATCACATAAACATTCAGGAGAAAATTCATAGAAATTATAAACTCTCAGTATATGACCAAAAATAATACCATGGTAAGAAAATTTTCATCAACCTATAACAAAAGATAAAAACTGGAAAATGAATAAAGAATATGAAAGGAAAATACCAAAAGTTGTAATTTAAGAAAAATTTCCTATGTACAGTTCATAAGTACCTTAAATAAAGATAAGCAACGCACCAGTTAGAATATAATCAAATACAACAGTATTTAAAATTTCGTAGGAATATTTTACACTTCTATTTCTAAATATATTCTACATTTCATGATTGAGATCAGCAATTTGTTATTTGTATTTTTCTATCTTCAACTTATCTATGCGATCTTCTCTAAAATTTAAATATCCTAAAGCATACTTCTATGAAATTTAATTCCATGAAAAAAAAAAAAAAAACAAAAACAACGTCAATTATGACTTACTAAATGTTAAAACATTGCTTTTACATTTACTGAGATGATCTCTGTGAAGATTGCATAGTTGAGTTGAAAAAATACAACCATTTATGATAAATTACTAATTTTAATGATCCTAATCTTAAGCGAAGTGTAGAATATTTGAAATCTTAAAGGGAAAACTAACATGCTGGTGCGTTTGATAACAAAGTTTGGATATCACTTGAATATTATCAACATTTCTTGCCCTCCATATCTCAAAGAAAACTTCATCTCATCTAAACATTATAGGTCATTTATATGAGGTAAACAAGGTCTTTTCAAATGTACGACATTTAAAATGCTAACATGTATACATATAATACTCTATCGTACTATTACAAGTAAAAGAAAAATTAACGGTAAATAATGATACTGGAAAAACGAAATATGTTATGAGTATTACCAATTAATTTTGTTCTACTTATACTGAGAAATTATGCAAATGTAATTTTTTTTATAAAAGAAATGAATAAGCTATGTAATGAATGGAAATTCAACAAAACAATAAACACAAGCATAACGATGAATTTTATTAAACAGTGAAAGAAATTTCCAGTGATTAGAAGAATAATGTAAAATATACCAATGAAAATGAAAATTCAGAAATAATGCAGAATGTATTACAGATGAAAGCTATCTGGCTAATGTTTATTTATTTGGTAAGCCAGGAAAAAAAAAAAAAAAAACAACTTTGGAATAATTCTAGGATGTTTTCATTAGAATTTGAATTACTAAAAATATGTAATTAACATTTACATATCAAAAGAAAGTAATAGGTCGTTTTTGACATCCTTAGTTAAATCATAATCAGAAGCCTTTTCATTATCAGCACTTGTGAATATTTAATCATCATGAACGGAGTTTAAATCTCAAAATAACTAAATAATTGAAATCCTCAACAATGGAATATATGAGATTATTTGAAACTGAAGAATAGTGTGGAAAAATTTTTGAAAGCATTTAAAGTGAAATATTATTTTCAAAGGTATCTAATGAAGTTTAAATACAAACTATTAATAAATTACTAGGAAGACAATGACATTGGTAACGATGCACTTTAATACCAACGATGCAATTTTTCACTTCTCTATTAAAGCAAAAAATCCATAATTCATTATAGTCATTGTGAACTGCACAAAAGAGATGCCAGCAGTTATTTTTTCACATTATCATAGATTGATTAATTTCCCACGGCATTCACTGCAGTGTAGATTAGGACTGCAAGGTGCGAGTGTTCTTGTGCGTTCCAGATCCTGGAAAATAAATTATGAAAATTTTTCATTGTTAGAACGATAAATATTCTTCATAAAAACAACCTTCGACGTCAATGAATTTCCAAGCAGATATATAATCATCGACAAAAAAAAAAAAATCGTCTTTTTCAGTAATATTACATGGCGTTTTTCTTCTATTTTAATTAGCGAAAACAGATTATCTTATCAACAATAGTCATGAATCAATTTTCACTATCAAAAAGCAGTTTAAAAAAATTTCGTCTTCTTTAAATTTGGGTAAATTTTCCACTTCCAATGATTGCTGTCACTTCACATGCATAAAAAAATAAAATTTCACCTGCAGCTGCGATATCAAATTTAAAATCCTCTCCACACCGACATCATCATCAGCATTGTCTTCTAAAATATATTCTTTGATTTTATTTCTAAAAATATCTACATTGGAACACTGTTATTTAATTTCCTCTCTAAATAAAAAGAAAATTAAATCTCACATCATTTCATTTAAAAAAGCAATTAAGTTACCAGAATCATGCTTTTCATTGCCAAACTCATTTGAGATGTCAATACAGGAATCCGGACTGCTAGGAATGTACAGTTTTGAATTATGAACAATTCTCTCTTCATTACCAGAAAATCCATCCTCAGTACTGTAATACAAAATAATACAAGCATAAAAACGTGAACAATCATCAATGTACCCGGAAATGCATTCAAAAGATTTAAAATTTACTTGTGCGCACGAACACTGCATGAAGGTTTCGATGATCCACTACAGTTATTTGTCTCTTTCTCTTCCTCATGCCCATAAATATGCAACAATCCTTTCTTTGATAGCAGAATTATCAAAGCTTTTTGTAGTTCGTTCAGCTTTTGCTGAAATAATTGAAACTAATCAGTTGAATGAATAAATAGCAACGCTTAAATGTGTGAAAAGCTAATTATGATTTAATCCAAACACTCCTCCGCCCCAAATATCATCTTTGTAAAATTAAATCAGCTAAAACATGAAACTGAATGCAATGAAGAGACAAATAATCAGAAACTGTAAAAATTCTCAATTTGGATTTTATTTGGTAAAAAATTGGAAAAAGCAATAATGACCTGTATTTGTTGTTTTTCGAAAGATAATTTTGCAACTGCTTCCTCTCTTTCACGCATCCTCTCATTAACCTTTTTCCTTTGATGTTGATACAACGTCACATAGTCACCTGCAACAATAGGAAAAACTGATATTAGATTAACATGACTCTTATTATTAGTATTTAATGCGATCAATCATCTACACACCGATAGTATCATTTTCAGTTTCTAACTGCATTACAATATGTTGGAGACGTTCCTTTTCCTCAGCGAGATCTGCAACTTGTCGCATCGCTAGAGTGAAACGAGCTTCAAGCTCTGTCCAAGCCAGTGGCTTTTCTTTTATTAAGGATGCTGAAATCTATAGCACTGAATTCGAATTGAAAAGAAGCAATAATTTTATGCTTTAAATAATATGCATTTTCTGCATGTTGCGAACCATGGTACATAACTCGGAAATAAAAGTACGTATTTCATATCATAGTTTAATTTTGAAATATTCGGAAAAAATCTTGCTCTAGTTTTCCAATGCTATCTATAACTGCTTCTCGAAACATATGTAATGAACCTTCTGGCTCTTTCACAACATCACTATTTAGCCAGATGTGAGACAACGAATTGCGTTGAGATGATGAAGGAGTGTCACCAGATAGTGATGTGTTGTTTAATTTCTCTTGTAGCATGCTCACATCATTCCGTAATTGTTCATTCTCAGCAGACAATGCATTGATCCTGCAACCGCAATTATCACTCAACTTAAGATTATTAGTGAAAACTAATTTCAAACAGTTTAAACATTAATAATATTAAATTTGTAGTCCTCAATAACTTTAATCAATAAAGAAAAGACTCTATTACAGGTCATAACAATTGATTACCATTAAAAATCGAGTGAAATTTAAGTATAGCATAAATAATAAAATAAATGAGTAATAATAATAATATAATCGGAAATAAAAAAATGAGCGATTTTGTAGCAATACCTCTCAACTGCTTGCCCTAATTCGACGTGTATGTTATTCTGGTTTTCATCTTCGGAATTTTGCTCCATTATCCTAAAATATAGAGAATGATGAGCTGCATTCTTTAAGACTATTTCTAAGCAAATCCTTCTGAATCAAAATGCTGAAAAAAATCGTATTTTTGAAAACATATACAATAGTAGCAAACATACAATTATTAATGACAAAACATACCTTCGTAATTCCTCATTCTCCTGCATAACGCGTCTATGATCAAGCTTTAATTCATCCAAAACCATTCTAATATTCGCTAATTCTACTTCAGCATGCGTATGAGTATCTTCCGTGTGAGAAAGCGATATATCTCTATCATAACACTCAGAAATCGACGGTGTTGAAATAGTCTAGAATTGGAGAATCCAAATGTTACAAGTTGTTAAAATCCAGAAACATGCGCTATTTATAAAAGATGTGCATTTCCAGTTGGTCTTTCAGCTTATTGAAAAAATATCATGGAGATAAATTAACACAAATCAACGACAGTATCACTTGTTGTGAGTGATTGTAAGCCAAGAACTGCGGTCAGTTTGAACCTCCAAAAAGATTTAAGAGTCATACGTCGAGTTGGTATTCAACGTTTAGGCAAGTTCCGTTGAGTGTTAAAAAGCTTTCAACAACAGCACATTGAACGGATTAAGATCCAACGCCAATAAAGCCAATAAAGTGAGCATTGTCCTTTATATCCATTTTAATAAATTACGCACTTACCTCATCACGATCTTGTGAATTAATACATTGAATATGCTGCTGCTGTTCATATGCATCGCCGTTCGGCATTGTTGGAATTTTCAAAGAACCAACATTTTTATTATTAAAAGATTGAACAGAAAGACGATTCAATTCATTTCTCAGTTGATCGACCACATGCAGTGCACTTAATCGTTCACTTTCCCTTTCCATGCTTTCCTGAAACATGATTCATTATGATCCCCGAGATACCGAAATTATCTATTTAATACAAGCATGCTTGTATTAAATAGATAATTTCAAATTAAATAAAAAAAAAACAAGATTTCTGGAACATAGATAAAAGCAGAACAGTAACCTGAGTAACCATTATTAGTTTATCTTGCAGTTCAATCAACTGCTCCTTCAATTCTCGATTCTGCGCAACAGCTCTTGAAACCGTAGCTTTCTCATTTTGTAGTTGTGCAGAGAGTGAAAGTGCTCCCTTAAAAAATTAACTACATCTAAATGATTATAGCCTAGACCGTGCATAATATTTTTTTAAATAGTCAATAAACCTCCGTATGTTTTTGTTGCTCCTCAGCAATAAAACGAGCTCTTGAAAGTGATTCTTCAACCATGGCCAACTCAGCATTTTTTTCCATCAATTTTGATTTCTAAAAATCTATTGTCAAAAAAAAGCTGCAAAATTCATAGTCATTATATATAAATTTTTATAACATTTATTTACAGTATTATATACATTTATATAGTGCTAATAGTTAAACGACTTCTTAAATTTGGATACAGAATACTTTAAATCAACAAGGCAACATCATCAAATCGAAATATATATTACCACTGCAGTGCAGCGAACAGTCCCCGTGCTTCAAATTTCAAGTTTAATGAAACTGCATGACACAATTAGAAATCCACAAAAAGGACCTCATCATTAAGCGCGGAAGAAAGTTTATGAACTTCTTGTTCTTTATTCATAAGTTTTGCTTTCAACTCCTCAATTAATTGTTCCGCTCTTTGATGATCACTTACAGCTCCAACCAATTCATTTTGCATTCTTTGCAGTTCGGCAGAATTCTCAAATAATTTCAAACAGCTAACAAAACTTAAGATTAAAGAAGATAATTATGCAATCTACATGCTATTCTCCCAACTTTAAATATACATTTTAAATTATAAGTCTTGTCAGTCACACTTTCAAAACAACTTAAAAAGCAACGCCCAATCTCAGGGTAGCCCAATGATATTCCTGTCATCGGTAAGCTAAAGTCAATGAAAATTCCATCAAAATAACAAAAACCACTTCTATATCCAAAAAACTAACCATAACACATTTAAGATCATCATTCATCACTAAATTTGATCTGTCGACTGCTTGTAATATTTCTATTTGACTTTCTAAGGTCTGCACTTTTGATTCCAAAACTAGCTTTTCATTTGACATTTTCTCCAACTGCAAAAAAAATTTGCATACTGTTTGCTTCAAAGTGAATTTCTGACGAGAAATTTTTTATTGAACTTCTATAAATTTCATCCTTTAAATCAATATAGTTTTACCTTCATACTCATTTGTACGATATTCTGATTTAGTTGCGTCCCATACAATTCATAACGTTCCCGTGCTAATTGTGCTTCTTTCTTCCACTTTTCTGTCTCGTCCGTTGTTCTAACTAGTTCACTCCTCAGTCGCTCAATTTCATCTGCTATATATATATATGTGTACATATACATATTTATTTTAACAGAAAACCTTATTTTAAAAAAAATAGAGGAAAGATTTATTTTAACAGAAAACCATTTACCTGAAGTGAATTTCTCCACTTCGTTACACAGAAGTTCTATTTATATGTAATTAATTAGTCAGAAGAATGAGGCAAATACTGAATGATAAAAAACTGTATTAAGCCTCAGAAATGCATGATTATGTTCTAATAACAATTCTTTAAAAGGAAAAAAAAGAATTATTCCAGAAGTTCTTTTCCCAATTAAAAGATATAAAATCAATAATAATCATCTCAATAAGAAACTTACCATCAAGATTTTGAGCATCACCTTTCGTGCAAGTATCCTCACCCGTATATGCTCTTAATTGACGAAGATAGATATCCTTCATTTGTAACTGTTTGCGGGCTTCATCAAGCTCTGCCTGAGCAGCCTCCGCTTCTTTCATACAGATTTTTAACCGTTCCTAAACTTTTTCTGATTTTACAGATAAATTCATAATGAAAAAATGCAACACCTCACTGCACTAAAATTATAAAAACTTGAAACAGCTTCTAGTCATTTAAAAATTTAACACTATTCTTATCTCACATTTTTGTAAGTTGCAGTGTTATATCCTTAAAGTACAGCAAATTGGAGCATTGAAAAAGCTCAGCACAATAACTGCAACAAAAAAGCAGGAGAATGAAATGAAGTCAGCTAATATCAAATTACAGAATATGCATCTCTTTCTACAATTATTTCGCGCTGGTAAATCACAAACTATGATTTTTCATAGAGTCACAAATGATGATATTTCATAGATTTTAAGAAAAATACTGCAACTCGATATTAATGGAAGTAAACCTTAGCATCGTCCCGAGCTTGCTGCATATGAAGCATTTTAGTATGCCAGTTTACTGCTTCTTGTCGACTATTTTCTGATTCTTCTACTTGTCTCTGCAGGGCATTACTCAGCGACTCGATTCTTTTGCGTGATGATACGATTTCTGCCTCCAAAGACGTAATATTCGAGGTTTTCTTACGCATCTCGTCCTGAAAGAAATATATCACAAAGTAATGAACTGTTGCCAAAAATAAATTATTATAAATGAATTGATAAATAGCAAATAATTTCCACAATACAAAAAATTACACACCATGAGACTGCAAATTTGCTTATTTAGATCCAAAACCATTTCATTTTTTTGTCTTAATTGCTGTTGTAAAGCTGTCTTCTCCTTGACAACGACACTCATTGCCTGCAACACATTGATTTAAGGCATAGGTGTTACTCATATAAAGAACTAAGAAATCACTAAAATTTAATCCCAATTTAGTTAAATAACTTTAAGATTCATCATATCAAGAAACAAAAAACAAAACTGTTTGCAAATGAATGAGTTGCATTTGTAAAGTACATCCACTTGAGTCATCGTTTTTAATACACTCACTGAGCTTTGTATAAGCAGCGTGAATCTGTGAATAATGTCCAACCTAAAATATCTCGCATATGTAATTAAAATGAATGGTAAAATTGATTTCCATGGAATAAACAAAATGCACTGTACTATTTAGCGTTCGGAAAATCCCCATCAAACATGAACAGAAACAAACTTCTGAAACGATTAAGATATGAGCTTCTAAAACTACTTACAATTAAGATGCACTTTAGACTACTGATTTAACGGAAAGCAAAAAGAGCAAATAAAAACCAAATGAAAAATAAGCACACATACTAATTCTGTAAGCTGCGAACAAGACTGCTCTTTTTCCGCTCTACACAAAGCTAATTCTTCCTTCAGCTGAATACATTCTTGCTGTAACAAAAAGTATTATCTATTGATACCAAGAAAATTCAAAAGAAAACCATTTCTGAAAGCAAGGTAAGGCAAACTTTGAACCACAACAAAAATTTTTGTGCAAAAAGTAATGTGAAATTTTGATCGATATTTAAAATAAAACTCATTAGAGCTGAAATTAAATGAAATGAACTAAGGGAAACCTGTGATCAAGTTCTAATATTAAGGAAAATATTCCGATCATAAATTAGTAACAAATGAGTTCCATTTTAAGATTATCAGGACGAGCTTTTTTAATTTAAAATTACGCATGGAGGTTTTTTTTTAATTTAAAATAATACATGAATGTTAGAACCTTCAAGTTGAGCAAATCGCCCGATACATTTGAAGAGAATTCTGCTGTATAATTTTGTTGAAATTTATCTTTTGGATCATCGCGCTGAGCACTACTATTTGTTTGCAAAATACTATAATTCACAACACTTTCTGTCATCGTTGATGAAGAATCTTGTGATTCTGTTTGTGATTCTTTTTGGAATCTGTCTTCCATCTCAACATTATTGCACAGTTCTTCAAAGTGATGATTTTTCTTCGGAACGATAGTTTCTGCTAAATTAGCATTTCAAAATTATTAGCTCTTATCCTTGCAAAGTTATTTTTTTTGGAATCACAAACAAATTTTCAATTTTCATTTGAATCAAAAAATTTCAAAATTTCATTTTCATCAAAGAAGTTTCAAATTTTTTTTTTTTTTTTCATAAGCACTGTTTTGATTTCCATAAGGTTTTTGATGCAATAAATGATGGTAAACACAGCATGAAAACTATAAGCAAAAAATTTTCCATGTTTTGACAGAAAATAACAGTATGTAACAAAACCTACGTAGGCTAGTGGTAGATTGCCATCTACTATTTTCCATCACGTTCGAAACACTTGGAGAAGAAGATAAACTGAATTCTACATTTTCGCTGCGATGTCTAGACTGATAATCTCGTAACTAAAAATTTCGGTTTGGTTTAAATCTTGTCTGTACCATTAATTCAAATGTCTAAATTTAGCAATACAACATCGTGATTAACTGATTAATCTGTCTGCCAATTTTCCTTTTAAAATCACTATTGTTAGTTGAAATGGCACAGAATTCTCAAGTCCATAACAATTCAGACAATTTTTTTCATAATATTACTCAACAATCGAGACCTTCATAAGCAAAATTTCTTGTGAGACTTAACATTTATACAAATAGTAAAAAATGTTTCTGAAGAAATTTTATTTGAACTAAGCTTAAATAAATGATGATGTAAACTATTAAAGGTGGATAGCACATTTCAATGTATTTAGGCAAATTCTTAAAGAGGACGAAATTTGAAAAGAATTTTGAAAGCTTACTTTCTTCCGAGCTTGAGCCAATCGTTCTGCTTTTGTTCCTGTCGTTCCTTCCGACATCATTTATCAATGCTAAAAAATGAAATATTCCAAATCTTGCAACTTTACAAAGTGATTTTCGAAAAAAAGGAATTCAACCAAGAAAGCAGAGTTTTAGTTTTACTAAAACTTCAAAACATTTCAATATTATAGAGAACAGAACTAGTTTGTGCTTGCATCACTAGATTTATCAATAATTTATGAGCACAGAAGCAATTAGTACAATCATTAAACCGTAGCATTAACACTGGTATCTGTAGATCAACATTATGACTCAACCCGATCCAGTTACAAGCTTTGAATGATATTAACACTCTTGAATAACAAGAATAAATAAATTTTACCTGTATTAAATTTTTCAACAGAACTAGAAAACACTAATATATTGATACTGTTTAAAAAATGAAACAAATAAACTCAAAGAAAGTAAAATATTTTTGTAAAATAAATGTACAATTTCTTATTGAAATCAAACAAATGTGATATTAAACGTTCAGTTCACGCTACTTTACGTTTTCTTCAACTCACGCTACGTTTTCTTCAATATTACGTACTCACTTAATGGATCTGCGTTTACAAGCAGAGAGAAACATTTACCCTCTTAAATTACGCATTGGACGTGGAAGACAATCATAACAAGTGTTAAGTGACCATTGAGATCATTGTGAAAATGACCATCTCGAATAGGATTGTAATTTGCTTCGAAAAGAGCTGCGGAATAATGCTGCGGAATGAGCAGCGGAATAATGCTGCGGAATGAGCTGCGGAATTGTTACATTTTCCACTTACAAAATGGTATACACATTTGATAGAAATGATTGATGAATAAAACGACAAAATAGTTACTTGTATTTCTTACAGTTTGAGTAAGTAAATGACAAATTTCATTAAATTTAAATTTATGAAATTATTTTAGTAAAATATTAAATTGAGAAATGTCTTCTTGCATATGTGGATTTTTAAGATTTTTTTTTGATTTTTAAAATTTTTTTTGGATTTTTTTTATATGGATTTTTTTAAGGCTTAAATGCACCATTTTTTTTTACTGTATTTCAGTGTGGATCTAATTACTTTACTATTAGGATAAATGAGAATGAATTTCAAAATTGGCGAATTTTCTAACTTTTTGAAAATTATCAAAATTAAGAGAGATAAATACACGTATATCACGTTTGCATTATGATGTCTTAATCAGAAATCAATAAGTCAATTATAATTTCATAAATTTCTGTTCAAAATAAAGCACAATAGGATTGTATGTATGATCTGAAGTCTTATTTATTAGCCATTCTAAGTGTTGTTATAATTTAGAAGGATCACTGAAGCATTTTCTATCCAGAATTCTTAAAATTTATTTTCAGACTGTATTGCTTAATAATGCAAAATGAGTTGAATATTTTTGGAAATCTCTAAAATTTTTCGACATTTCTTTTTGAAATTTCAATAAAAACTCTTTAGAAGACATTAAGCAAACAACAGTTGTACTTATTGCAAATAAGTTTGATTTATGCTTCTTTTGATGAAGAATTTGCTGTTCTACTTTTATTTCGTATAAACAGATATCTGAGAGCAATGTATTTCATGATGATTAAAGCTAAATCAAATTTTTGAGTGTTAGAATGAAAAAGTAAACTGGAAAACTGCGAACGAATAATTAACTGCATCAGAGTAATGATATTGTCAAATCATAATTGTGCAGTATTTTGCTATAAAATATTCACCAAAATGCATTTCTCTAACCTGTTTCTCATATTACAAAATTTAGTTTGAGCTGAAATCTCAATTTGCTGGTTTTTTTTTCACTGTTTTCATGTTTTCACTCCGAATATGATTCTCAGGAAAAAAAAACTCATTAAATTTGTGTAGATATTGAATCTTCTGTGTCATTCCAATTTTAAATTTTATCACTTCTTTTCAAATATCATATCAGCGCAAATTTAGATTCTATCAGAAGAGTAAGGTAGTTACGGATGTATGTTGGAATACAATATCTAATTATGAAATATCTTTTTGTTATGTTGAAATATTTCAACTCAATGAATCCAGAAAATGAAATTTCATTAAAATGTCTTACCAAACATTTTTAGATTTTATTGTGCATTCAAATTAGACGCTTGGAAAATGATTCCAAGAATTTAACATTTATTAAAATGAATTCAGGAAATAAAATTTAGATTCAATTCATGGCTCTTACAATCCGATTCTTTATAATACTTACATCTGAATGATAGAAACTGAAAAAAAAAAATTTTTGAAAAGAAAAACAACGACAGTTTCAAATTTTTACAGTTTATTTAAATAAGCTAACTGTCATGTGCTTTTCGCCTTCAGAATAAAAATGTTAAAGGTATTAAAAATAACGCAAATCGCATAGATTAAAAATTGTTTGAACTTTTGAACATTTAATTTCAGCTAATCTGAAATAAAAATTTTCTACTCGAGCGTTTTTGTCATTCCTTTTCTCATCTCATTCTTCATTGCATTTGGTTCAGTGTTTTGATTTGCGCTGTTTTATCTTGCATGCAGTTTCCTCCACAAATATTGTCAACATCAGTGATGTTATAACTGTGTGCTACACTAATTACTTATTTTTCTGCCGGATTTCGGTAGCTTTTACTTAACTTCATTGCATTTGGTTCAGTGGCAGTGGTTCTAGAAAACGGTCAGAGCAAGGAAGACTTTCCGTAAACTCTTCAGCCATTTAGATTACTCTTCTGCCGATACATTCATTTAATCTTAAAATTTTCGCACAAAACTGAGGTGGGAAAAATTTATTGCTAGAATTTTGTGATCGTTCGGAAATTTAGAAAGTTGTAGTTTCAGGAGAACTTTAATGCTTCATTCATGAATCTGATATTATCAGATTCCGGCTTGTCAATAATTAAAGATAAGATTGATGAAAAAAATTTTTTATTCAAAACTTTATTTCATTTTACATAACGACTGTTGAATGGCATTTTTTTTTTTGAACTTTCTTTTCATATATAAGAAGATAATACTGATCTAAAGATATTTTTGAGTTTGTTCTGGCCAATGAATAAACCATGTCTATCTCTCAGTTTTCAAATTTCAAACTTTTCAAATTTCTACAATTTCAAACTCTATGAATAAATCAGAATAAGGAACATTCAAGTTATTTACAGATTAAGAAGTGCAGGAAGACAAAAGACTGAAGTCAAACTACTTTATTCCGATGCAAACTAACGTGCGCACTATGCAAACTGCTGCAACTTACGGAAACATTCATTACTCTAAGAAACTGGCTTAAGACTTAAAACATAACCTTAAGATGTGCCAGTTTCTTTATCGCCATTATGCATACATCATCATTGCTGGTTTTGTACGGTGGATATGCTTGTAAAGCACAAAAACCTTCGTGCGGAATGTTCATAGTTCATGATTTATGCGAATTTGAGGACAAGAGATCTAGGGTTTTTGCTGGCCAAGTAATTGCCTAAGCCCTGAAAATAAAAAATTATTTGACAATCTTCGCCGTCACCTTTGTCATAGTATTTATGCATACTGTAAGAAAAAAATAAGGATTTGTCATGTTTTTAAAAAGCCAACTGTCAATTTGCAAGAACAGATGACGGGAATGAATGCTTCAAGGACGTTCTGTCACAAAAGGATCAATGCCGCAGATGCACATGCGACCAACGACATCATTTTGCTCTTTTACCTACCAACAATAAGGACTATGATGTGCAATGCAAAATATCCAAGGTCATTGTTGATAATTTATTATTAAATTTATTATTATCTCTTACCACTTCTGTTACTACTAACTAATATACATAATTTAAAAAAGTAGTACTTTGGTGTAGTCTGATTTAAACATCCTTTGATAGATGGTATCGCGATTAAGAAATCTTTTTGAACAGTTTTATCTTGTGATGAATTATCTAAAAATTTTTTAAACACTTGTAAACTCAGTTAATGTTAGTTACGTCCTTTAATTTGAACTTCAAAAAGCTCTATCATTTGCTTTATAGTAACTGAAAAGTAATTTTAATAGGCAAAATCTTAGGAAGTGAAGAACTTTTTTTAAATATTTCATAATTTGCGAAATAAAAAAATTTCTCCGTGAAAGTTACTAGAATTTACGACTCTCATATTCCTGCAAATACAAAATTTCCTGCATTTTGAAAAGATCGTTTAAAAAGCTTATTTGCACCTCGCTACTTTTTTCGTGCAATAATATTTAGAAATAGCATTCCAAACTGATTCACACTTAAATGAACCAACCGTAAAAAAGTTAAACACAATACGTGTTTCTCCACTTGCTACGTCATATGTTCTTTTCCTTTTCAAATTTCTTCTTTCTACATAACGACGACTTCTTCTGGAAAGCCACAAATAACAATTTATGATAATACGATGTGAGATTTATAGTTTCTAGGGTCCTATCAAACTGTAATTAATTTCTCTTTCTTTTTTCTTCTATCAACCATTATCTTATTTTTTTGCTGCCTTATCTACTATCAGAACTCTTGAATAGATCTACTTTAGATCTATTCAGGAGTTTTAATTTCGAGATTTTAGCTTGAATTTAAATTCTTCCAGCTGATATTGTTTTACTTTTGAGTGATTTCATATTGTTGGGGAGATCCCGAATAAGCTTTAGGCTATTTCAAAGTTTGACATTGACAGTCATAACCATCTGCTTTGTAATCGTTGAAAATGTTCAAAAGTAAAACAACAATATCAGCTGGAAGAATTTTCTAATTAACTCTATATTATTTACTAAATCACTGGATTATTAAATTTATTAAATTGAAACTTTTCTTTTACAACAGAGGGATACTACCTACCCCCATCTGCGCAACAATACTTTTCATCCCCTATATTTAGTAATTGTTAAATATGACATAGTTCATTATCTACTTTGATTTATCTCTACCCCTGACTTTATCCATATTTCATTTATCAACTCGTTATCGTTTCTAATTGACAACAAATATTTTTATTTTGCGGCCATTAAAATAAACCTGTTTAAGATGTTGTATTTAGCTTACAACAGGTACTGGTGATACTTCGTTAAAGGATTCCGAACAAAACATGTTTCGTAGGATTAATTGGGATATTGTCGCTACATTATCCCAAGTAGTCTCGCTTTTATCACTCTTTATTTTCTATAACACACTTTACCCAAACATTTGCTGGCGTTTAAATTCGTTCAGAATTTAAAATTTTGCTAATATATAAATTTTTCGGAAGAGAAGGAAGAGAAACTTCGTTTTTTCGTGACCCCAAATTTTCTAACATAAATTTCAAATCAAAAAAATTAAATCTTGTTCAAGGACATGCTTTTTTGATAGAGTTGTGGTAGCAAACAAGTTCAGAAGCGGTGAAGTTAAAATTCAGTAAGCCAAAAGCTCCAAATACATTTGCAGATTCATTTTCAAAGAGTAAATAAAGAGTTCAACAGAACGAATACTTCTTTTCTTATGATAATTAATAATTTAGATAATCTCATTCGTTCTAAAAGCACTGGTAGAGATACATTCATGGCTATTAAATAGTAATGTCATTCGACTGTCCATCTCATGAACAAAATAACAGTGGGGAAGTTTTTAAGACGATGATTAGAGAAGATAGTTCGCAATTTACAGTGACTATAAGGTCATTGTTGTTGTCATTATTCCATCTGTCAAACGATTTAGCAATTGAATGAATTTTTTGTAATATTTTTTAAAGTAATTTTATCGCTTTACAAACATTTTCTATCACAAGCATAGCAGCGCACTCTCTAAGGTGGACGAAATAATTCCTCCAAAATATTGTTTCGTGCCAATCTTAGATAATAATTTAATTTCTAGCCAGATTAAGCGAACAGAAAAAAAAAAAAAAAAAACTTCTCTTTAAGATAACTGTACTTCATGTCAAAAAAATAAAATGAATGCTCTTCTGGATATGTCCAAAGAGCGTGTTTTTTAACTCAATTGAATAACAGAAACTTCAGTACTTATTCATGATATAAAAACGTACAACTTTCTTGATCCGTCAGCATCACTTATATTTGCATTTTCGAAAATTAAATGACTCAACCCTCAAATTTCACAAAAATTTGTAAAAATTCAAATCGATTTTTATTGTTGGGTGAAGCACTTCAAGTCTGTATGCTATCGCTCAAGCCATTTCAAATTAAAATAGGTTAAATGAAAACTTCTCATGATTTATGAAAATATATTTTTTCATCTAACAAGTTTCACTGCTCCGCCATAGTATTCTGTCCCAGTTTCATTTGCAAATAGCGATCTTCTTGGGAGAGTTTCTTAACGAAATATAAAGTAATCGCTTTATGTCATCAGATCTTTCTTTTTTCTTTTGCTATTTGGTCTTATTTGATCTCTCTCGAACTTCTGTATTGTTCGGGATTTTTGCATTTATAATTAGGTAAAAAATTAATATTATCAACTACTGCTAGCAAATATCATTCAATTTTAGTCATTTAAATCTTTTCAAAATATTTTTCCTAACCATATCTTGTTCTGTCTTATTGACGCCACTAATAATTTTCTAAATGTCACCAATTTCGGTATGTCTTTTATAACTTTGTTCGGAATTTTTGTAATCATAATTGCATTGGAATAAATATGTCATATAGTGATTTGTTGACACCCAAGATACTGATGAAATTTGAGTAGTTTGTTTGTAGCCTAAAAAAGAAAACATCCTTTCCATATCCTCTGGTTGTCAACTCTATTCTCTCAGATAATGATCAGAGAACTGACCAATGGAATAAAGCCTGAAATCAATGGACAGTTACTGTGAAAAACTGCCATTATTTGAATTGCTAAAAAGCGATTGATTATTCATTGTTAAGTGATTATGAAAGTATGTAGAATATCAGAAAGATTTAGGTACAAGATGTGGCAATCATACACTTTGTGGGCACTTTATCTGTTAACGATGAAAATAGGCATTATTGGTAATCTTTGGGTCATCTATTCAGCCATACGCAATGCACGGCCTCAAACACATGGCTGGCTACGACGGCCAAGCGACTATTTAAGATATTATATTTTTATCTTAGCATTTGTTGACTTTTTCGTCGCTTGTTCGCTTGCTTTACGAATTTTGTACATTTGGGATGTAACGCTAACAGTTGGTAAGTCGAAAACATCAAGTAATTAAATGTTCATGGATTAAACTAAAATTTAAAGGATACTTTGGATAATTGCATAAATTTGATGAAGCAGGAAATAAGAAGAAGAAATGGAAAATTAAAAGGAAATAAATAAAAGAACCAAAAAGGATTGGACTATATCGAGTTCTTTACTCTAAGCAGTTACTTACTTATCAATTTAAGTTGATACAGGAAATTGAAATGTGTAACCCAATATATGAAATTAAAATTTGCTGCCGCAATTGATTTGTTGTTCTTGTGATAATAAAGTATACTTCAGCTTCTTAAAAATTTGTCTGCTTATATTTTTTCAATAAATTGTAAAATTTAATGTTTGGTTGTGGGTTTTCACTTCATCATGAATTAGCGAATTTGAAGGAACATGGAGTTGCCGAGGATTATACTTCGTTGAGCAGCTATCAAAAATAGTATCTATGTTTTGCCTTGCGCATATCAGTATCGCAAGATATATTGCAATATGTAAACCTTTCAGCAATCAGGTATCAGCACATAAGTATAAGCTATTTTTAACTAACTTTTATATTAATAGCTTATCTAATGAACTGAATAAATCTAATTTAAATGAATTTAAATATGTAAGTTTTGGATTCAAACTTCAACCAATAAGTTAAACTTTACTTTTTGGAAAATTCAGCTTAAAATTCAATTTGAAATCACTCATTAATCGAAATAGTTAAAATTTTTTTTTTTAGATTAAAATTTTTTAAAGCTAATCTTTTGACTTCGAAAGCTATTCTCTGTAAGAATTTCAGATTCGTAGACATTTTCATCAGAACTTTCAAGCAATGACTTTATTATTATGCTTCCTTATTCTTATTCCAATATTACTTACGGTGAAAACAATCGATGCTAGCCCGGATAAATGGGATTGTCAGATTAGTGATGATAGTGTATGGAATCGATTAACTGGTCTACTTGTTGGAACATGTTTCATTTTATTGCTAATAATTGTGAGCGCCAATTACGCAGAGATTGTACGACATGTGCACCGAAAATTTTCAAGGCGGATAGCAAGACGTAGAAACTTTTAAATTGAAATAATTTATGTTCTACTTAAATTTGTAAGATGGAAGTTCATAGCTATCAATATAACAATGATTTCTTGAATTTGCTTTTAAATTTTTGGAGATTCTATAACTTATTATTGCACAAGAATTATTGTACATGTGATGAATATAAACATACTACCAACATGTTTTGTTGGTAACATATAAACATGTTTTGAAAGGTTAGTGTTGGTTTTTTATTTTTTTAGAATCGATAAGCTGCAATAGTAAACATCATGGATTGCCGGAGCCACGATACGTACGTGAAATGACTTCCTCCATTGTGCGCGTCGCTGTATTTCACATGATTTGTTGGCTTCCGTTTTGCTTCATTGCAATGATTCCTACTGATGTAAATTTTCTGAGATATAAATTTTTACTACATGTATATATAACCGGTACTAGTATTACTTTGAAATCCGAAAAGCCGCAGTTAGTTTTGCAGCAAAAGTTTTTCCATATTTCAGACATTGGATCCAAAAAGAATTTTAAATTTTAGACGTGCTCATTGGTCTTAATATCGATACGAGCAATAAGTCGAATTAATGAAAAACATGCCTGGGTGTTATGGATTCTAATATTGGCAAATTGGTTAACATACTTGAATTCCGCATTGAACTGGATTTTCTATGCCGTGCTAAATCGAGACCTCAGGAAACTGATCAGGTGTTCGTTTTTATAATCATTATAGAAAGTAAATAGAGCTGAAATTCGATCTTCACAAGAGTGAATTCTTTATTCTCTTCGGTAATTTTAATAATAATTTGGATGTCAAATGCCCGTTGTAGATTGAAAGTGAAAAATAGTGAACGTAGGATTGTCCAATACAAGACATTTGATTTGCAGTAGTGTTTCGCAACGTTAACCTTAAATGTTACTATAATATGCAAACCAGTATTGTCGGTTACAGGCATCCAAGGAATCTGCTAAAAAATAAAGTTAAAAAATGTAAAATTGGGCACTGCAAATTTACAATAATTGAAACAGCGCAATGTTTAACAGAGAAATCTATTTTTTAATAAGTTCAGAAATGGAAGGGTAAGAGGAGAAGGCAGTAACATTAAACATAAACTTCTGATCGTCTTAATGATAGCTAAAGTGACAACCCTATTAACAGTTGTGATGAATGTTGCATTGAATTAATTCTTAATTAACTCTTTGTTAATCTTTGCTTCTAGCATTATGTTCATACTCCTAAAAAATTTTCAAGCTTTTACTTCAGGAGTAACACAAAACGACGAAAGCGTAGTTCAATGACTTACTACTATTCCTCAAATGTCGCAAACAAATTTCCCCGAAAACGACCGGACCAAAGTTTATGTATTCATGTACAAGCTGAAAGTTTGTAGTTATAAAAACTGAACTTGAAATGACCGGGTGAATGCTATTTCCTGAAACAGAAATTTTTCAACGGTATGTATATTTTTTTTTGGTTCCAAAATCGAAATATTTCTGCTTGCAAGGATTCTGAAACAAAAATATTCACTGGATGTCAACTAATTAAGAATCCACTCATTCTACCAATTCTTCCGAACCATTCAACTTAATTTTATTGCATTTCTTTTTTCAGGCTGTAAGCAGACTTCTATTAAAGCAATTACCACGGTTCAAGCATGAATTTAAATTCGTTACAAAACGATTGTTTCGAGAACAAATGCATATCTAGCTAAGGATATATTATATCTCAAAATAAACGAGCACGGTTCCCAAAATTCTAATGCCGGCGATAACCGTAGAGCTTTCGTATCAACAACTATGGTGAATTGTGACTTTAAAATAATTTAGTTTGTGCTGCACTCTCCGAAATTTCATTTATCGCTGGTAACAAAAGCAATCTCAGTTATTAGGAAAAATCTTCATTTTTAAAAAGAAAAATTCTCGAAAGAAAATCAGTGAAGAAATGAGTATCAACAAATGTTCCTGGTGATATTAGTAATGATGATTTGATTGAATGCTAAAAATCATGCAAGGTCAAAAACATCATCAGATGTGATCGTAATGAACCATGGATCAAAAATACATAAATGAAATTTCTCACAGTGACAATTTACTTTTCAGTGAATACAAACAATGATCATAGCACTCTAAAGTATATTTAAAGTTCTCTATGCTATTTGTTCATATATAATTTTATATATATATAATTATGTATCTATGTTCATGTATAAAAAATATTTAATTACACTGTGATTCAATAAGATAATTAAAATCAATAATTTCGAGATTTGAATCAACCATATTGAATTGCAAACAATCATTTCAAAAAAAAACCAACAGAAAAATTGATTCATATATGCTATACAGAATATCAATATAATTTAACTAATGACGAGTTTTTATACTTTATTTTTCCTCAAATTCTCAGAATTTCAATAATTCGAAGTAAAGAATTTATTAGTCTTAAAGTTTGAAACAAGATACAAAAGTTCTTGTTCTGTATGAATTCTGCCTGAGAAGGGCAAATTGCTAACAGATGAATGAATGTGTGAAATCAAAAAAACAATAGTCTTTACTCTTTACTAATTTGTTAATTTTCATTCTTCTCAAAATTTAGAATTTCGATTCGAAATTTTCCACTGATCTTTGCTCTTAGCAAATCATTTTTCTTCTTGAGATCAACCCCAGTTCTTTCCTTTTTCAATCATTTGTCCAATTTAAATTCACTTTCTAATTTTCATATCATTTTTCTCCAATACTTTTGATGTAAATTATTAGTCAAGACCTCAAAATAAAAAGGTGAATGAAATTGGAAATAAATTTTTAGGTCCATTTTAAATATTATTTGTTTTTGGGAAAGATCTAAGAAAGAAAGGTAAGAGCTTGAAACTTGTTTCAACATTATAACCATATGTTTTTGTATTTTTGATGCTCACAATGGTTTTGGTATGCCAGACGAGGATATCACGTGGCCATGAATCTACTCCAAATGGCATCAAGTCATTCCAACTCACATTCAAATGATTCAATAGACATGGTTCTGGTGAGTGTTCTCGACACTTCTGCCTCCATCCTGCTCTACAAAAAGTAGATAAGAGAGCCATTAGTGTATGTTGATGTGATTTAACGCTTTTTTTCGAGACTTCATAAAATGTGCCCTGTGTCTCGAATCTACTCGGAACTTTTAATTTCCTTTTCCTGAAGAAATCAAGGAAATAACTGAACATCTTTCCATTAAAAACTGAGAAAACTAAAGTTGCCTTAACTAGAAATTGCTTCATTTAAATGTTTTTCGACAAATGGGGGCTTACCCAAAGGCAAATTCAGGTCTTCTGTGTCTTAAAATCATTACTGAAAAGCTTACTTTGGATGTTGCAAGAGCAGTTCGAGATTTACAGCAAATCCAGCCATGTCAAAGCCCCATTTACGTTTTGGTGCATACATTGTTTGCCAGCCCACTACTTTTTTTTTTACAACTTTCGGTGCTTCGACCACATTATATGCTACTAAACCTGTAAACGGAAATATCACAGGATCCGTTTGAGAAAATTCTTGTGTGCATCTAGATTTCTGTATGTTATACGATGAAATGAGAGATAAGATACCTTGTAAGGAAGCAAATTAAAAAGAAAAAAGAAAAATAAAGGAATGATTGACTCTGAGAATCTTCAACATCCTTTCATCCCATCGCAAGAAATAATGAATAGCCAATGAAAATGAAGATAAATGCTTCTTAGCCAATTTAGTTAATAATAAATTTACTTCTAAAACATTTGAATCACTATTTGCTTTTTATATCACAGCTAACATTGAAGTCTAAAAACAAATCTCAATGACTGATTGATTGATTATCATCAAAGATAAAAGGATTTTTTTCTGTGACTCCCAAAGGTATGTGTTGATGGAAAAAATATATGTTATTAGTAAAGTTATTTATCCAATTTTTATCATTGTTTATAAGAGAACAAAAACTGTAATGCCTACCAACAGCCCATACACCGATTTTTTCAACATTTCGGATGTACTGATTGAAAAGTCGAATATCGTACGTGTTGTCATCATCAGCAAAATATACCACTGCATTTTTACCCATCATTGCAAATCGTTTTCTAACAAAATTTAATCCGGCATCACGTCCGGTCCAACCACGCACTATAATTGTTTTTTACTGAGAGTTGTTAAAGTGATAATAAAAAGAAAATCATATCACGCAGCAACTACATACCTGGTATTCCAGGTCGACGTTTGACAGCCAAATAGTAATACTGCAAGCCAGTACGATCCAGCAATTGCTTTACAGGTAACGATATATGTGTGGCGTCTTCTACGACAATCCAAATCAACTGCTTGATGTGCATCAGTGTTTGTGATAACCTAGAACTAGTTCGAAACTTGAATAAGGATCATATCAACCGTACTTGGCTTTAAATTGTATTAATTCATAAAGAGTAGAAGAATGTTTCACTGCTCGAGGTTTTGCACTTCATTTCTACAAACAGTTGGAATAGAGAATTAAGATCTAAAATATTTTAAAAAGTAGGGATTTAATTTTTTTTAGTAGAATATACATGAAATAAGTCTGTTGACTTGGTGCAGCTTAAAGAATCAAAGTGGTGCAAACGGACAGGTCAATAACAGGTAATTTACCTGGTCATGTCAGCCAATCGTGCAAGTCTCAGGTAAGTCGGTGTGATTACGATAATTGTTCGATTACTGCTATTTTGATTATTGAAATATTGCATGAAATTTTTATTCGATATTATTGCTGATTTATAAATCCCATAGTTCCTTTCTTCTACCAAATATATGATAATAAACGTTTGAATAATGATTACAGTTATTGCAAACACTTTTTCAATGGTGGGAAATATTCCAGCTACTTGTCCTTTGTTAAATCTGTAAGCAGATAATTTACGCATTCAATATTACAATAATTCACTCAAAACGCCATCTGACTGACCTCTTATGGTGTCCTCTTGAGTTATAATGATTCTTAGAAGTCATGTAAAAAAAGAATTCTCCCTTGTGTTAGCATGCAAATTGAAAGCAATGAGAGTATAAAAAACGATTGAAATTAATGTAGAAGAAAGTATATTTGAGGCTTCGGAATTGCTGCAACAGATTGGCTTAGCAGTTTTCGTTGCTTATTTATAAATGGATACCTTTGGTAAATATATTCAAAATTTGCTAAACGTACTTTATAAGAGCTGCCACTCTTAGAATCATAATTAGCAAAAATAGCACAAGAATTGTATTTTAAAGAAAAAGCAATCTATGCCTTTGAAAACATTGAAATTTAAAATTTGAAATTTAACTTATTGGTTCAAGATAAAAGAATTCGAACTTATGATTAGTTTTTGAAATTCTGAACTAAAAAATTACAAATTATATCATTTTCTCTGTAATATAAAATGAAACGTTTGCTGCTTCATTTTTTCTATTTTTGTATTCAGTGAAAAAATTTCTTACAGCCTTCTTAAAAATTTTGTTCGTCGTAAACGCATTTGTTCGTCCTTCTGAAACAGTATTATAAAATTTAATCACACGAAGCATTTGATCCTCTTCCACAGATCTAATTTGACTGAATCATAATTCAAATTCCACTATGTCTCTTCTTTTTCAAAAAATAGTTTATAATGAAAATTAATAATTATGAGACCAAAAACTAAGATTGTAACTGTAAAGTTATAAAAAAAATATAAGACTAAGATGTGATTTTTGAAAAAACAAAATCTGAACTAAAGTGAGTCAGAAATCGACTTGGTTTTCGCAGATACTGAAAGTTGTGACTTTCAAAAGTTAACTCCGAAATTTTTGTAACTACCGCAAAAAAAGAGATCTTGAAATAATTTCAAAACCAAACATTTCACCTGAAGCAGTTTATACACCGGTCCAAACTCACGAATCCTATTAAAATGATTTTTGTAAAAAAAAATTAGAAAAAAGTCATGCAAATTTTGAACATTAGTTGGAACTCTCTTATCACCAAAAAATATGTTGATTTGAAAGTGAATATTTCGGGGAAAAGCGCCATTGTCGCACTTGCATTCTATTTCGACCGCAAGCTTCATCATGCGAATCGCAAATTTGCTTTTCATCAAAAAAATTGCAAAATAGAAATGCAAAATCCTACTATTTTTGGTCTTTTCAGTTCCATATTCTACCTTAAATAGCTCATTCATTTCTGCCAATAATTTTCTATGGCAAATCTCAATTTATTTTATAAATTTCCAATACTTCACAATATACAGATGAGGAACATTTTAAAAGAAAAATATTACCTTTGTATGCTATCAATTTCCATCAAACTTTATTAATTAAGAACGACACTACAAAGTTTGATTTTAAATTTTTAAATAACCTATTTTCATCAGTTTTATCAAAACTGTTCTGAAACATATGAGATGCCTGAACGATCTAAGTGCCAAATGCAGGTTACAATCACAAATAGCAAGATAGACATTAGCAAAGAAAGGATATATAAAGAATAAACGGATGGGAGAGAATTCAAGCTGTAGGAGTAATGGTAAAAATAAAATTGCTGAAAGACTGCAAACCAGAAAATCTTGAACTGTAAAAAACCCTTAAATCCAATCAAACCAAACTTTAAGAACCTATCTATGGTCAAAAAAACCAGATCAGATCGGAAATAATTTGTTACAGCTCCAATTGCTTTTTTCCAATTCTTTTTGGTTCCGCTAAGTCTCCTGAGGATTGATCACTGCTTTACGACATTTGTAAATCTCCAGAGTACTTGATGAATTGTAGTAAAAGTTACAGTAATACTTTGGAACAATATGGCAGACGAAATGAACTATGAACGATTCAATTCGAAGAACATCAGTAAGAAAATGAGGATCCTAAAATTTCTATAAAAGCTGTCTTCTGTAATCAACATTGATTTATATGTTGTGCACTACCAAAATAATATTTGCATTACAGATTTATGATACAGAAATTGTTCAGAATATTTCCTAGATTAAGAATTCATTACCCAAAAATAAATACCTAAAGTCATAAGTCATTAATCTATTGCTTCAATCGTGTAAAAATATTTTTGCATGTATCCGATAAATTAATTTACATTTAAATTCTCTTTGCTTGAGAATAATCTTATATGTAATGTATTACATTATTGTAATCCATATCCACTATATGAAAGTTTCCTTTACTTTGCAGAATATTAATACTTTTCGATCTTCTACAAGTCTTCCTCTCTTTAGCTCCAATTCAATCATCTAACATAAAAATTCCTCTTCACATCAACAAGAGGTCCAATCATAACTGCATTCTGTATATTTGCTAATAGTCTAAGGATAAGTTATCGTCTTTATTACATTGCCTGAGTTCGTATCAAACAATACAAAGAAACTATATAACAATCTCCTGTAACACAAAAATGAAATCTTCACATCTTAAATCATTTCTAAAAATATAAACAAAACAAATGCAATACTCCGTTCCTTCTCTTTGTAATCAACATCAGATGCAAAATGTTCAAATTAGGTTTTACTACGTCAGTTCCAACAATAAAGAAATGTGTGATACAGCGATCCAAATCATTTCCGATTGCAACTAAATTTTTTCCTGAATGATGATAGTGCAAAAAATCTTAACTCATCCATGCTCGTCATTCAACAAAATTAACACTAAGAACATAAAGGATTAACATACATAATCAGTACCTTTTGTTCCAATAATACTTATTTACAGATAAGTTTGGATATTCACAAATACCAAAATCATCATAAAATGAAAGTTAAAGTTAAAACTACTTCATAAATCCTGATTTAAGCTTTGAATATTGAATGCGCTAATCTAATCTATACATTGTTTTCCTGAATTTTTAATGCTAATTTGACAATAGACGATTGTTTTCCCATGTCATCAAGTTCTTTTTGGAAGTTGCTGTTATCAACTTTAAAATAAACTTTCTGATGCAATAAACCTGGCAATCTGGAATATTTTGTACATTAGAGGGCTTTAGTTGCCAGTCAAGATATTAGCAAAAAACAGAAAAACTGCTTATGAACATGGCAAATGTCCTAAAACTATTCTGTAACACCAAGAGCATATCACTACAGCAAAAATCCGCTGAATTTTGCAATTTCAAAAATATTAATCACTTTATTCTTCGTTGTTTGGTCATATTGCGCATCGAAACAACGCTAGATGAGGTACAGGTTGCAAGCCTTTTTCGACCACCTGAAGTAAAAACAGTATCTTACATACTGAAAAGCAAAACCTATTTTATATATACCAAAAATACTAAATAAAAGAAGAAATAAATAAAGAACAATAAGCAATGAAATCACAATAAGCAAAATATAGTGAATAGAACCTGAATAAGATTCTGTATCCAGTGTGTTTGTCATTTCTTCTGTTTCTAAACAAAGCCAGTATGAAAGATGAAAAAAATGAGTTAATAAAATTAAAACGCCTCAATACCAACAAATTTAAATTAAAGTAAATACCTGTCAATAATAACGCAGGATTTTCTTCTGGGTTTTCGATTTCGGGTGCAATTGGTAGAAACCAAAGTGGGCCACGTTTTGCAGTTAAATCAGTGACGTACATGCTGCCATCATCATCTTCATCCGAACTACAGTACACAGCGTTTGGTTTGAGAGTTACAACATCAACAATTTCGTCGTCTTCTTCCTAATTGCAACAATCACTTCGAATTTCGAATTTTAACATTCAACTAAACATGAACGAAAAAAATAACAAGATCCTACAATTTAAGCATCCTACAATTTATAATCCATAATAATTTATTTTTGCATGTGAAAAAATTTATTTTCAAATTTTTAAAGACTTTGGAAGTTTGTGGAGCCGGTTCATCCGCATCTTCATCCTCTAAATCAAATTCCGACTCTTTCTCGATGTATTTCACATTTTCTTCGAGTTCAGTGAATTCAGGCGCAAAAGCACTCCAATTTTCAACATGAGCCTAAAAATTCGATATTTTCCTTCTAAAAATTTGGTGAGCAGCAAAAAATGAAATAAAAAGCAGAAGAAAGATTTACTTGGGTCCAAACAGAAACAAGACCACTAGCAACTGAAAGTATAATGGGACGCGTCGGATGCCATTGAACGTCATGTAAGGTTTCACCCTAAAATTATAGCAAAATAAAGGTTTGATTACAACTGAATTGTTTTAGTATTTACTTAATAAGACATCTGATTTCAAATCATTTATTTGTTGCCGAGAAAATTAAAAAATTCGACTGCAGAACTTCGGCAATATAATGCTCAATTTGCACATTCACCTTTGTGCCATGCAACATTTTGATTAAACTTCCAGAATTCCTTTCCCAAATGTATAGCGAATGTGCCTTAGTACTAGCGCCACAGATATAGTCACCATCGTTTGATACGCATATTGCTTTCCACGAAGCATAAAAATATTTAAAGTTGCACTTTTAAAACAGGAATTTCAAGACACCAAACATCACTCACAAATTTCATGCATAAAAATTTAATATGTGCAAAACTATAACTGGCGTTATTTTATGACTTAATTAGTTCAGTAAATACACTAGAACAAGAAGCCTTTATAGCTCAATTTTTTCTAAACTAGTAATATTTGGATAAAAAAACATAGTTATTTTAGCATGTATCAAAAATATAATCCACTTTAACTTTTTCTACACTAGTAATATTATTTTTTAATAGAGCCTTTTTTATATTACTACTATTATCCTTATTCCTAAATAATTTAAAACAGTGGAAAAAATACAGAATTATGTAAATCAATCAACATTCAAGCGCAAATCATTACAAAAACAAACTTTATTGATTATATCTAAAAGCTTTTGCATCGGTTCAACAATAGTTCCAGGAAGTTTTTTCAGCAAAACATCCAGCTTATAAGTCCTAATGATACGATCCTGAGAATTCGTTAATAAGAAATCACCGCGACGTGTTAGCAATATATTTTTAATCTAAAAATAGCGCAATTAAATTCCTGCCTACATTAATTATGTGAATAAATGCTTTTCGGTAATATTAGTAATCACAAGTTTGCAATGAGAATGTTATGCTTCCTAATACAGAATCATCAGAGATCTGTTTACAGAGCTTAAATGAATTCCCATATCTTTTGCATTCAATAAGTTCTATATTTTTTCATCAGAAAGAAAATTACTTGATGTGTGGCATTTTGCTTTACGAATGTGATCAGTTCTAATGTTTGGGCATTGTAAAAAGCAATGCGACCTTTACTAGTACCAGTAACGATATATTTTCCTCTACGATCAAATGTTCCCACAGTAACTTCTCCAGGCTGATCATCGATTTCTTCAGAAAGTTTAATCTAAAGGCAAAATAGATCATTTGTCCTTGCTAATTTCTAGAAAAAAAAATCATATTCTTATCATTGATTGTTATCAACTCCATTTTGAACATCAAGTCAAAAACTGCAGAGAGAAAGAAAATGGTTTCCAAAAGGAAATCTACATGGAACAAAACAATGGTTAGTAAATTTATCAAAAATTTTATTCTTAAATATTTATTCTTAAATATTTTCATTTTCTTTTCTAGGAAATGTCTCAGGTTCAATCCAAACTTTATGCAAAAAACTTTACTTCTGCCTGCAATTTCGCTTCCAAATCCAACAGAACTGGATTAGCACCCAAATAAATAACCAATATATGTTTGTCATTGCTGGAAATAAAATCATTCAAAGAACGCCAACAGCACGTTTTAACATATTAACAAAATGAATAAGTGGTTCTTATTTTCTTAATACTAACCTTTTTCAAAGAAATCAAATATGGAAATAACATGAAGAAAGAATGTAACAAACCGTGGATTGAACATTGCACAAAGAACAGGGGAACCGAAAATTTGCCTTTCAATTCGAGATCCTTCCAAAACATCCCAGATTGCTATGGACCAATCGTTGCTTGCAGTCAATAATTTACGTCCATCACGTGACCAACTTAATGACGTAATAGAATAACCATGACAAACCCAACTCTGAAGTAATGATAAGGTCATAAAGCTTTATGTGACCTTATGAAACAACAGCAAATAAATGAAATAAAATATTAAAATAGCACAGAAACATATTATTGGGAAAAAAAATAATAAAAACAATTAATGTTACTTCTAGACAATATTATGAAAAATTACTTTAACAACTCCTTTGGTTATAAGATCGAAAATGTATACACGGCCATCAATACTTCCAACGGCGATCAATGAACCCCAACGATTGAATTTACAGCAATTTGCGGAACCTTGTTGCGTATCTAACGTACCATCTAATTCTTCAGGAAAACATACGCCAAAATTCTTATCCAACAATTCAGAATTCATCATTTTCGATCCTATAATTGATATTATTAAATGATATTCACCAATTTACATGGATTTTAGACGAATTGTTTATTATTTCTTTCCTAGTTTAACAATCTATCATTCACTTATATTTATAATTTCATACTTTCCAATTTTTACTAAATTTATTGCTTTTTTTCTATGGTAAATATCTTCATTTTCAATTTATCTTATCAACAAATCCTCTCATCTATAACAATAACCTTTCACCTTTCACCTTTCAATTATCAACTCGTAACATAAAATTATCACCTCATAGCACAATTCTCCTGAGGCAGTTATTTGCATTGTCGTTGCATAATCCCTTTGATAATTCGATTATACTAGAATTTTTTGGCTGTGTTACCGTTAAAGATGCAGTAGTGACCGCCAGGTGCTGGTCAGTGCTGCACTGGTCAATGCTACTGTCACCAGGTGCTGGTCAATATTGTTGTCACTTATTATAAGGTTCATATATATCCATTAAAAAAAGTTTTTTTTTTTTTCATACATATGCACAAAATTTTTTTGTAAAAATTTATAACATATCCAGTACATTTTTGAGATTCATTATGTTTGTTTCTAAAAAGGAATTCCAAAGTAATCCCATCACTATCCGAGTAAGTTATATTCTAGTACTGGCAAGAATTAGCTTCTTAAATCAGGTCACAGGATTACTGTTTTCCTCCACTACTTAAATATGATCCTAGGACAAACATCATTAGGATTTTGTCGGTTAAATATGACCCTAGGACAAAATCATCAGGATTTTATCAGAATTATTAATCATCAGGATTTTGTCGAATATGACCCCAGGACAAAATCATCAGAATTTTGTCAGAATCATTAATCATCAGGATTTTGTCGATTAAATATGACCCTAGGACAAACATCATCAGGATTTTGTCGATTGAAAAGTTAATTATGCATATAATATTCTAAATGACAAAATATTGATGCATAACTAATTTTGACAAAATATGCATGAGAATTTTGTCAAAGTTAGTTTACTTCATAGCCTTCTTGTTGAAGACTTATTCGAAATCAATGGCAAAGAATCAATATGAAACTATATATGAAGAATTATTGAATACTTCTCTTTGGAAATTATCAATATCTTCTCATCAAAAAAATATTTGTTTTATATCTGAGAATTGTTCATATTTTACTAGTCGTGGCATTCGTTATAATCTTAACTCGACGAAAGATTGAGGAAATTTCAGAGATTTAAGAAAAATAAATTGTAAGTATCGAAGTTTCCAACTACCTTTACTTCACGAACTTCACGCAGGATTGTTTCAAATACTTCACGTATATATTTAGTCTTCATGGCCAAGATGGTCCATATATTGTTGCTGTTTAGTAGAATCAGAAACTTGCGTAACATTCCCAAATGAACGTGCTATTTTACCTAAAGCGAACTAAATTAATTTAAATTGATTTATTCTCCCTGCGATATGCAATAGTTATTATTTATTCAATTTTCCTAATAAGATCAGTGTATTTTTTTTAGAAAAATCGTTTCGTCACTTTGCCTTATCAATGATTGTCGAAATAATTTTCCAGAATGGTACCTTTCTGAATCTTAAATCATATTTTAATCAAACTTTTCAAAACTTGTTTATGCGCTTTCACAAATAAACGTTTTGTATTTCCCTGTTTACGATATTGCAAATTGCATACGTTTTTTTACGCGACCGAAGTCTGAAATTCTGCTTACTTCATTACAGTAATAGTTGGACAAATCTTTCACCGATATCAACTATAATGCAGAACACACGTAAAGTATCATCAAGTTGTAGCGTACAGCAAAAGATTATGATAAAAAGTAGCTCGGATGAAATTACTTGAAGCTAATATAGGATTACCAAACAACAGTATTCTGAATTCACTGATACCAGTAGTAATAGAATTCTCAGTTATAACCACACTTCAATATTATTAATCAAGTAAATGCTATTTGATAAGCAATGGCTTAGAAACAAGATTGTGATTGTTTTTCTTGATAACTCAAAAAAGCTATCAGCAACTCAAAAATCTTGAATAAAAATAAAAATTTTTCAATTAAATTTGAAATTTAATCGAATATCCACATTATTGCACGGGATCTGGCGATGAAAGGTAATTATAGTAAAATAAATTATAGATAATGACATAAAAGTTTGAGAATAATTCTAACAGATCTAATTATACAATTATAGTATGGGAAAAAATTCAAAAGGTGAAATCACGGAAAATACTCCTTATGATCTTATTTTAAGTTTCGCGATAATGCTACTTTTCTAGTGAAAATAAAAGAAAGCAAAGAAGGCTTCTTCTAAATCTCCGAGAATCTTACGCATTTTGTATTTGTTTCAATGAAGGATAGCCTTCGTAAATGAACATACTTTAATGATTCTATCCATCAATGAATATATCAAACAGTTGAAAATTTTCTCATTTCAGAGCTGAGTATTGTTTTTGTGGTTCTCTAAGCAACGGCCAGTTTTTTTCACAACATCAATTTTTATCGATTTTAAATGCTTCTTCTGGACCAATTAATTGCTTTGTTGCACACCTAATAATGCTTTCATTATTGCTAAATGGGATTTTTTTTTTCAGTGGTAAATTTGAAAAAGTCTCCTAAAACTTCTTGAAGAAAAATTAAATCTAATTAGTTTAATTTTGAAAACATTTCCAACGCTAAATTTTTGAATAAACTTTCTCAAAACCAGTTTAGAGAGATGATTCTTATTGAAAGCGTTAAATGATCCTGTTATAATTTTTGTGATCATTACACCTACTGTTAGTATTTTCTCATCATCATATTGCCACCTGCAAAGTGATTAACTTATGACTTTGTCATCGCTGCGAAACCATCGATGGCATTGGGGAAATTGATTACTGATAACGACGTAGACTAATTTTCCCTATCAGTTCGATCATTGAACAGAAAGAAATCACTAGCAATAGTAAGAAGCTTATGTCAGCTTCTATATTATACTAGCGTTTTTTCCTTTTGTTTGTAATATTATCATCTTTATTTATGTTGTTGTAAACATAAAATAGTGTATAAAATAACGTGGAAGCACTCCCTAAGCATAATATTTCAACATAAATTGTTATTTTTCTGCATTTCTGTATTACATACATTTTCTTCGTCCCAGTATTTTGCTTTTTTTTTTGTCCCAGTATTTTACTCAGTTTCATTGATTGATGAACTGGTTCATGAATTGTTGAAAATTCAACAGCCTTAAAAAGCTGCACTAACAAACAGCCCACGCTAGAGAAAGGATCCAACAGTTGTGTCAGTTGAGCGGAGAAATTGTCATTATTATTACTTTTCTTTTTCCCTTTCAGAATTAATTCAATAAATTTTTATTGCGAAACTGTAATTTATTTAAAGTTTGAAAACCAACAAAGTAACAAAGTTAATTGATTAGACTCTGTGCATCTTTTGAAGTGACGTCTGTCTGCATGAGCAGTTTCATTTCTTGTATCTATTGTTCAATGTTGTATATACATCTGGTTGTTTGAATGTTGAAATTTAATAAATTCGGGTAATATTAGATTCTTTTTCGATTAATGAAATGTTATTGATATAACTAGTACTTCTGATAAACTAAGAGAGGCATCAGTGAAATTCTTTAATATTTCTAAAACAACTAAGCTTAAGTGAGTTGTTTCTAATGATTATATGTCTATTCTGACCTTTTAACTATGATTTTAATTTCATGCTTTACTTCTTTTCTTATTGAGGACAAGTTTGAGTTCTAGAACAGAAATCGTGAAATCCTCAAAGGAGGAATTATTCTTCAACTCGGAGGAACAGGAACTTGTTATTTTCTACAAACGTATCCTCGATTCCATTCATAATAGTGAGTTGCACGCCGGGTTAGTGCGGGTGAATGATGTTTTATGCAGTTGAATGTTAAACTATTAAATAGTATATACCTAATAATTTCAAGCAATCATTTTAAGTTGTCAGTTTAAATAGGAATTTAGTCAGTGCAGTAGCATAATAGTAATGGAGAGCTTTTAATTATTGAACTGATTGAAAATGATGGTTTGCTTAATAATTGACTATAATAATGGGATCATTTATTTTATTGATACACTACATGCACTGATACTATCAGCAATTCTTAAGAATATTTTTTTTCAAAATGAAAATGGAAAATTGAGCAATTAGTTCGTTATAATATCAGAAATTATTGTAAGTGTTTAATAATATCAGATAACGTTATCAACCTGGTGAGATATGAGATTGTCTTGTTTATTTTGCTTCTTTCTCTTGCAGGTCATCGTTATATTTGCGAGTCAAATAAGCTTTAATGGTTGAAAATCTGCGAAATCCTTAACAAAACGTTGCAATCTGATTAACTGTTTCTTTCCCTACATTAGCTGAAATATTTTAAGTTTTAAAAATTCTTTTTCCATTAAATTATGAGATAAAAACTATTTGCCAATTGAAAATTTAGTCTACTGCAGTAGTTAGTTAATCCCAACTTAATATTTGAAATGATGGCTTTCAAAATCATATAAGGTAAATTTTGATGTAGTCTGATGTCCTTCAGTGCAATATAGATGCATATTTTAATATAGTGCCAAAGGAAAACTTCATTAATAAAGGTAAAACACGCAAGCGTTTCCCATGGCTTCAAACAGTTTGTTTATTTATAACAGATACCCATATTTGCAATTATTACTTATTTTAGTTCTCAAAGACAAATCAATTGACGATGGAATGATACGGGACTTCATTCTACTTAATTTTCTGTTACATCCTGTTTTGTTTTTTGTGGCTGCAATGTTTAATTTTGTATTTTTTCAAATCTTAAATCGTAAAGGTTGAAACCAAAGAAGAAAGAAGCAAAAAAGATTTTAATAATAATTTCTTTAAAATTTTGGATTTTTTATTATTTTACAAAAATTTTCATACTTGTTGTTTTGCACAAAATTTCTTTTTTTTTTTCTTCGTTCTGGATCGTAACGTCGATGAAAATGATTCATTAGTAATAAATTTCGAGCTCTAAGCAAAGTAATTGCGACAATCATTGCAATGATTGAAACGAAAGATAAAATTACAGGAAATTCAAAAAAATTTATTTGTAAATGATAAGACGGATTCGAAAATTTTTTTGGGTTTGCTGATTTCAAAATGTTTTTGAGAGAATTTCTTTGACTAAGTAGAAATTGGCTGCTTAATAAATTGATTTGTTGTTAGTCACATGCTCTTAGTTTAATGCTGATAACAATCATAATTATGAACGTCAGCTGTCTCTATTATTAGTAACTTGCCTAACACTATCAGATTTAACTAACTTCTGGAATGAAGAGTTACTTCGTTTACTTTAACAAAACAATAAATAAAAAACAAAATAATAAATTGCTTCGTTTACTTTAACAAAACAATAAAGAAAAACAATAAATAAATAATTAATCTGGTATTAAACAATCGTTGTTGCTTATGCCTTCTGTTATAAATTTTTTCTATATTTTCTCAAGTTCACAAATAGTAATTATTTGTTTAAAAGTTATAGTTTGGTCATGAATTCAATTCTTCCTTTATCTGACCAAATCTGACTTGTCTAATCTCCTCAACTGACCATCTATTTCTCTTTATTGCAAACTTTCTGTACTGTTTCTGGTTTAAATAATTTGTTCAAGTAAATTCCTTTATATTTTGCTTTTTTTTTTGAAGTTAGAAAAATTCTAACTTCCAACTTGGTCAGTTTTGGTCAGTTCAAATACTGAAACAAGCGGCTAATGTGATACGGAATCATTAAGTCGTTAAACTTTAAAACTTTTCATATCAAGTATTTTGCATTTCAGATTGTTAAAGAATTTTTTTCCTGAAGAATTTAATAGTTTGACAAGTTTTTTGGAACAAATAGATTTGATATGGATTTGCCACCGTATATGTTATCCTTATCGCTAGCTGCGTGTTTTAACGGAAATTTTCAACAAGCATATTTACTGTCCATAATGAACCAGCCGTATGTAGAAATACAACAGGTAGTTAAATTTTGCTTGTTGGTCAAGTTTTTGAATCTTTTCAAAATTTAAAAAGAAATGTCGACAATGAAAAATAAGAAATTTTTGGTAATTAGTGATTCAGTTATTAAGTTTCAGTTTATCAATATGTCAACGATAGCACGGTCTGGAAAACCGATTGATCCGTTGGCTTTGAATTTTCTTTGGTCCTTAATTAATGTAATGAATCCCATTTCTGGTATCGTCGGCCAAATGATTGCGTATTTAATTTGTGATCGAATTGGTCGTCGTCCGACTGCTATCATTTCATGTCTCATTGCTATTCCTGGTATGTTCTATGGAATAGCAGACTTAAATCGATAATTTACTTTGCAATCAATAAGATAATTTTCAGACAATCAACATTTATTTAAGATTAATAGTATGTTGTGGCATCCCTAAACACTATCAACTTTGCTTCACTTCGCTAAGCTATCTTCTTAATACATAGGCCAAGTTTATCTGGATTAGTGTACAAGATTATCTGATAAGAGAGTACCTTGAACACACACCCTTTTCCAGCATTACTACTTTCGATGTTGACACAATTATGTTTCCCTTACTATGAGACATTGGTAGTTGGTCGTTTTCTTTGGGGTACAGCGAATGGAATTGCGATCGTTGTACAGACTGTTTGGATTGTAGAGAGTGCGTCAATTGCGCAACGGGGATTTGTCAATTCTTGGCAGGAAGTAATCGCTACAATTGGTCTGTTCTCTTGATTTCAGTGTCATTATTCTCAAGAAATTGAGAGTCGTATCACTGCAAAGCCTAATTTTGAATCCGAAAACTGTTCGCACATCTTTAGCAATTCTTTTTTTCTCACTTTCTTTCATTAAGCATAAAGTTTATTTTCAGTATTCTTCAAAAGTAATAAAAATAAGCCCATGATAAATTAAATAATTCTGTTAGAATCTTTTTTTTTTCATAATTTCAAAAGATTCTGTGAATATTCTTCGCTAGATAAATAATTTGAACTTGGAAACTACTTATTTGTTATTCTTTTGAAATATTTAAATAACTGTAACTTTTACAGGCAATTTATTGACGCAGTTAATCGGAATTTCACTATCAAAATCCGATTTATGGCCGTTTATGTTCTCGGTACCTCTTGCTGTCGCTATTGCCTCCCTGATAGTATTTATGCTAATGCATGAGTCACCCCAGTACACGCTAATGTTCTGTCATGACCGGCACGAAGTATATTCTACTCTTAATTCAACAACTTAATATTTAATTTAGACTGTGTCACTGACAAAAGGAAAACTGCTTTCCCAAATCTTAAATGAATTTTGGAGTGTCACTGTCATCATCCGATAATTATTTTGAAAGAAGAAATGCCAAGTTCAATAAAATGTAGCAGGCTTGCTGAATATATCATTTTTTTCTGAACTCTAGTTTCTTTGTCCTCGCTTTATTTTAAAAGGAATAAGTAAGTTTTTCCTTTTCGATTCTAAAATTATACGATTATTAATTGCATAATACTAATATTAAAACGAAACTATCGTAGGCAGCACTTGCAATCCGTGCCTATCATGGCCTCAAAAATGATCCGGAGATCGATGAACAACTAGAAAAATATGAAGAGGACGGTCAAAGAAAGGAAGCGCAGAAGAAAGACATGGTTAATAGTAAGCAACCGAATGGCTTGGAAATCATGTTTATGCCGTGGAAAGCAAATGATCCGCTTTCGACAGTTATACGATACGGAGCTTGGATCGGGATTATGGTCAAGGTGGATTAATTAGTTCAACCTCAGTGAAGTTTATGCGTTTATCTTCAGACAAATACTGACATATATCTTAAAATAAATTTTAAATTTTGGGTCAATCTAATGATGTGTTTCAGATCGCTTATGTATTTACGGGAGCACGAGTCATTCGATCATTTAACACATTTATTTATCATGACTTGGGCAGATGGCCAAAAACATACTCTCAGGTCTCGAAATATTTCATCGCCTATTTTTTAATTTATTTCTTTCGGAAAAGAAGTGACCATTAGTAGAATTACAATAGAAAGTAAATCACGAAATTTCCAAAGTTTCCAGCATAAGGTTAAAATTTTTCTTCACTTGATCAGTTGATAGCTTCGTTTTCAGTGCTGCGCAGAGTTTGTTCATCATATTCTATTTCCACTACGCACTGAAGTGTAAGAAAATAAATTATTAAGTGTATAATTATAAATTTGTAAAAGAACTGTCACAGTTAACTCCAGTAGCTGACAATATTTAATAAAGTTACAACAAAAAGTGTTTTCTTGGAGGTAATATACAAGGACAATTATAAATATCTATTTGGTTAAGTTTGTAAATATTCTTTAATAATTGCACTTAATTTAAATGACTATAGTGGGGTTCACTGGCCAATACAGTTATCAGATTGCCCTTATCAGTGATACCAATATTTATCATTGAACGTATTGGACGACGACCAATGTTGATCATGTCTGAATTCGTGAGCATATTGGCTCTCTCCATGACAGCGGTTTCCGTTGCGATTGGCGAAGTAGCTAAGGTATTGTTTTCAGTGTATCTAAATATGTTGAGGCTTCGGAAAGTGTGCTATTCAAAATAGATTTGTTCATTAAATTCAAGAATTTATTTGCATTTATAATAAGAAGGATTTTTCTTAACATCATTCATAAGATGATTATACTTTCAGCTTGGAACACTAACAGGTGTGTCAATGGTATTATTTGCGACATCACTTGGTATTGGATCTGTATCAAGGTTTTATTCAGCTGAACTGGTACCAAAAAGTATGATACTTCGGACGGTCACTATTCTGTCATTGATCGAATCGTTTACTAAAATAGTACTAGATTTTGGGTTTTATCCACTCGCAACAACCACCGGTTGGTATTCATTCTTAATTTTCATTCTTCCATCTATTGTATTTCTTATTCTCATAATACTTTACTGTCCAGAAACTAAAAAACGATCAGTAAATGATATCCTTAATGAAATTGCTTGGAAACATGATATTGATATAGAGTTTAAATTATAATTTCAAACGGAGTTTTTTAGAATTTCAGTAAATCGTTGTCTATTTAAATTCATTGAATACCATGATACTGAAAAGAGTTAGAGAAAGTCAGAGAAAACGGAGCATTTTCCGAAAAGATGATCTGTGAAGGTAATAGAAGCAATTTCAATTTCATGAATTTTAATTCTGGTGCACATGCATTTTATTATCATTTTCTGATAATGATGATGATAATATTCCCTTATTGTTGTATTATGCATAGTTGAAGTGCTTTTTCACTTGACACTTGTATGAGTTTCCAAGTGTCAATTTGTCACAACTGCAAATGTGTTGTCAATGACTTGCCGCTGGGACCAATTCGAAATAAAATCAGTTAAAATCAATGTCCAATCCTTTTTTTTCATTGTTTTACATGATATTAAAATTGTAATACCTTAACAAACAGTAAAACACATTCTTGCAGAGAATCTCTTAAATTTCAGGTAGATAAAGGGCGAAGCGAAAGTTTTGATATTTGCATTGGGAAAGTAACAGTTCTATTTGTTAGCAGAAAACTCTTATCTTGAAAATCAATAATGAAAAACTTGTCTCTTTGCTCAAATTTCAAAACTTTAATAATGACGTTCCATGAACTGATCGTTAAATAATTGAGTGATTGAAAAATTTTTTCTTCAGAACACGCACAGTGTCGTGAAAAATTTAATTCATTTAAGTAACTTTTAAGCGATGACTCGTTGCCTGATAAGAACAAAGGCATTTGATAAGGATTTCTTAGTGATTGACATAGTTCAATGGCGAATACAGAGAAGAATCAGGATTAGAGTAAGCAGAACACCGTCGCATAGAATATGTCAATCATGTTGAACTGATTGGATTGAATGAATTGATTGGAAAAATTTCTTATCGTTTATCTAAAAAATTGCACAGAGATTTTTTAATAATCACGTATAAAGATCTTTACAAATTGACAATATTTCCAGAATTGTAACAGAAATTTACATTAAGATCAGTTTTTTTTTTTCAGAGATAAAATGTACAGTTTTAGCAATTTTAGCAGTGATAGCAGTGCCGTTTGCACCATTATGAATAAATTAACGATTTATAGCAGGAAATGTAGTCTTACTGTTTTTTTCTGGACCAGATATTTCTAATCTCAATACACCAGAATGGTAAACGTAAATTAGCAAACTCAATATTTTTGAAAAATCTTCAAGGGTGTCAATAAATAAATCCATTTCAAACTGCAGAAAAGTTCCGATTTATGGACTAAGTAATACTGAACATTTGTCAATAAATGTCATTGCTCTACATTTTTTAGAATTAACTCTTCCATTCGAAATGAATTCTCATGCGGAACCGTTAAGAGAAAGCGAAATCGTTAAGATAAAGAAAAGTCCTATTACTGCTCAGAGTAACTATTAAAAAATCAGCAAAAATTTCCGAACTGATAGAAATAAAATCGAAAGCAACTGACAAAATATCAAAAATAAAAAAAAAAAATGAACCGATTGCTTGAAAACTGGGACTAATTTCACTATTTTTTTGGGAACATGGTGCCGAAGTAAAAGAACATTAAAAATTCAAAGTCGGAGACATAAAGAAACAGTTAACCGGGTTTTTCATCTTATATGTCCTGTTAGTCTGCTAATATATGACACTTGTTTTTTGGCGAAAATTAAAGAATGGTTCATGCCTTCTACAAATCTAATCTAATCTTGCTGAGCTGTTTTATGTTCGATTCTATCGTTGTACTCTTTTGCTTGATTCAAACATGTGGTCTCTTTTACAAGTAGCTTGTTTAAGTAAGAATTCGTAGCAGTAAGTACAAATACCAAGTGAACAATGCTTATTCTAATAATCATAATGCCTGCGGCCAAAAAAGAAGTATTTCCGAAAAAGCATAAAGCTAATGTGCATGCTTATTTAACAAACACACGCACAAATAATTAGCTATTGAAAAATTGGACGAATTCAAAATGAGCATAATTATCAATCCTCTAGTATGTGAACAACGAAATATTTAATTCAAGATCTTTGGATATTTTAAAATTTATATCTTTTCATGTGCGTTTATTATTTATATTTTAGATTTAAATTCCAAAAAACGAGCAGAAAACTTGAAAAACAACGATATTTAATCTATTTTATACAAGATAATAGAAATTCGACTATGAATAAGATGTACATAGAGAGTGCATTCCACATGTGACCCGAAATTTCTTCCAACTATACAATTCCAACATGGCCCTGTCATTTTATCGAAATGTTTCTTGATAGATGAGGCAACTTCGCCTTCAGTTGAAAAGTGAGTCAAAGCTTTCTTTGCAACCTGAATTTGTTTTTTGCTGAGAATAGCAATAAAAACAGCCAGGTTTCACTTGTGGATTTTTTTACTTAGTATTTTTATTTACCATACTTTAATTTAATATAGCTGTCCATGAAGATTCAACACAGTAGAAAACTATTTTATCTTTTGTTAAATAAATAATGATGAGTTTACGAGGATTTTATTTTGCTATTATTTTAATTCAATTATTTGGTTTGATAATTTTCATAAAAAATCACATTTCAACTAACCTCTTTAACAACTTCTTGCAATTTTTCATCCAAATTTGTTGACCGTATGGTGATTTCTGCTGATCGAAATACTTTTGCTGCGACAGCATTGTGCCATCGTCGAGATTGCCGTCTAGAAAGAAAAACGTTTACGTACGACGAAGTTAAGAAGTCAAAATAAAATCTCAGTAAAGATTGATTACAAATTTTTATAACATTTATCCCACGCTCTATATTTGCACATTCATCGTCGTAGAGCAGTAAATTAACAGGAAGTTAAGAATAATTATTCATCAATATTCTTGGTGACTCGGAGAAGCGCTGCTTCCCTGTCTTCTCATTGCAGTCATTGAAATAATTAGATTACGTTGTTTACGGACACACTGACTACTGTGAAATACTGTTTTTTCTTGATTAATTTAATTAATTTAATTTAATTAATTTAATTCTTGATTAATTTTTCTTGATTAATTAAATATTTTGATTAATTTAATAGAAAGAAGAAAATGGAGCTGAATAAAATTGATGATAATTCAGTAAGTTTATCATTAGAAGCTGAAAGTGAAATGTAAACCTGATCTGGCTAAATCGCTGTTTTCCGAACATTATTTACACCCCTGTGAAATTGGAAATATCAATAAATCAATGTTATTCAAATTAATGTTCAGCGATGCGCACAATTCCGGTCTTCTTCATTGCCAATTTACACGCTTCATTTGACAAGAAGCAAATCATCCAAACAATATTCAAAAATTATGGAAATTAAATTTAAACAATGAATCCGAGATGTAAATCACCTGCAGCTCGGGAATAACGAAATAAATTCACTGCAAAAGGCTTAAAAAGAACAAATTTTTAAAATTTAATGACGCAATCATTTGAGCAGTCAAAGAAATATAGCTGCAAAGCTATGTAAACAATGTTAATAGAAGTTTTTCTTTTTCAAAAATTAAATCAATTATACGTAATTAATGCTTGATTATCAAAGTCTACTTGAATGCCTCATTCAGAAACAGTTCATTTCATCTTTAATTGTATTCAATGCAATCTTCTTCATTGTTAAATCCTTCATTTCAAATATCATCGCTATAAATCATTTTTTTACTTTTAGCATTCTGTCTATTTGTCTCCAAAGCAATACTTCAGTGAAATTCAGAACGAAATTTTTAGAATCAATAACCATCTATTTCAAATTCAATGAAGCTTCTTTTCTTATGCCAGTAATTTCAAAATTTTTTCTTTTCCCCTTCATCTTCAGAAAGTTCTCGAGTAAAGTTAAGCTTAAATTACTTCTTCATTTACATCACTGTACATCACTGCTATAACATATTAGTTGTTAGAACTATTGATAACCTAAAAAAAAAAAAAAAAATGAAGATTTTTTTTTTATGAAACTGGTCGAATGAAGTACAATCAGTAATTTAATTAATTTGAATCATATCCATGATATAGACAAGCTCAAAAAAAAACTGTCCCTTTCTTGTAATCAGTAACTATGTTCAACATTAGTGTTGAAACGCATTATTAGTGATCAATAATTATAATAATCATGACCACTTAATCCATTTTTTTATTGACAACACTATAAAAGCATATTTGTCACATAATTACTATTATTACTATTTATCTTCTAATCATTTGCAAAATTACTTAATGGCAGCAAGTATTAAACGTAAAATATAAAGTAATCAAAGCAAATATTAATATCAAAGAATATAAAATAATGTTTTTTTTCTGACCAAAGATGTCAGTTATTCCCTATTTCTAGGAAGGAGAAATGTACTCATTCAAAATTAATTAAAAATACTGCAACAACGTCGTCCCATTCGGATAATCCTGAAATTCGATAAATGCAAAAATATAAATAAAAGTAGAAAGAGATAGTGCAAAGATAGAACAAAATTGATATTTAAACAAATATGTGAGAATGTAATGTGAGCCAATAAAGAAGTCAAATGAGAGTGTTTCGTTGGATAGAATCATTTTATATCATCAACTCATTTTATATCATCAATTCCTCAAGTTCAACATCATCTTTTGTAATTTAATAGAAAAGTAGTAACAAATGTCTTCTATCTAAATTCTTTGTTGAAATTGAAAATCACTCGTTTTATAGATTTCAATCAGAAATGTTACATTATATCACTACTCTTATTATGATTGCAGCACTCATTTTCCAGTTATCTTTATATCCTCCTTATCTTACTGATTAAAAGTTTAACAATCTAGCTTTCTTTTATTGATGAAGATTTTACAATACAATCTCAATAAATAGAATGAACAAATAATATCTCAATAAAAATGAACAAATAATTTATGAGTGAATAAAGCAGCAGCAGCAGCATGTAAAAATCCGGCATCAACCATTATTTTCTGAGTAACATCTCATAATTGAGAAAAACAACATTATGACATGATAAATGGGATGATAAGTTTTTTAAAAGTATAAGTTTTAGAAGTATGATATCATTGAATTCCTAATCGATTTTTTTTTCAAACAAAAGCTTTAAAATTTCTACTACTTATTTTTTTGCTAAAATAAAAGAGGCTCACAAAAACTGAAAAAAACATCAATGATTCTTTCAAAAGAAAAAGATAAACAATTCAGGGCTGCACATCACAAGAGTTGAATGAACTGCTACGGAGCTGTTGTTGAAGATGATGAATTATGCGTTGCATTTCTTCGATTGCATTGGCCTGCAAAAACTCAACTGTCCATTTATTTTCGAGAAAAAAAGGAAATATTTTTAAGTGTTTAGCATTTGGAAAAAAAAAAATAAAAGTTATCTAAATAATTAAACGCTGTAATTAAATGCTTAAAAAATAGCAAAATCAAGCAGGAAATTGAAAAACAAACGTTAGCTCATCAAAACATTAAATGCTTTTATATCAAATGCTTTTATTCAAATGCTTTTATATCAAATGCTTTTATTCAAATGCTTTTATATCAAATGCTTTTATAATTAAAGGATTCTATACTTCATAGGAGGTGTATGTTACACTTCGTAATGAAATTGAGTGATAAGCATTATGCTCATTACATATGTTCAAGACTACAGTAGTACAACAGTACTTAAGACTATTTTACTGAATAGAAATTGTGTTTTAAAAGCAAATTGTAATGTTGTGATACCTGCATCAGAATGTAGTTTTTGGCCAACAGTAAAGTGGCAATTTTGGATAATTTTCGTACTGATGTGCCAGTAGCGTATGGTAATATAACTCTTAAATCATCAAAAGCTTCATTAAGATCATGCATACGGCAACGTTCACGTAAATTGATATTCAATCGTGCTGCTTGATTCATCGATTGGACGAAAAAATTTTCAGATTCTAAAGTAGAAACTGATTTTAGATGACAGAGTATTATTGTGATAGAGCACGTATTGAAGATCATATGTTAAAAATTTACAATTTTAGCAACAAATACTACTAAGATGAATTCACTGATTACCGTAATTCTCAACTTTTTAGTTGGAGTGATGCTGGGAAATGAATGCTCGAAACTGAGCTAAACGAACTAAATTGAATGTGACAACTTATTATGGATATGAGAAAGGCAGAGAGATCCCTCCTCTCATCAAAATGACAACATTTTAAATAAGAATGGCAGTTTTGCAAATGTCTCACAATAAGCAAATGCTAAATATTCAGTTGTTGAATGATCAAAAATTTTAAAAAGATATCCCTGTTTATTGCTTTGTATATATATGAACTTATAGTGGAATATGCATATCTTTTTTCACGTGTATGTCCACGTGATTCACATTTAAACAAGGAAAATTGAATGTTAAAATATATGGTTATGTGTACTGGCTACAATTGACATACAAGCTCAATCTGGGTAATGTATACTGGCCACAATTCACATACAAGCTCAATCTGGATTATGTGTACTGGCCACAATTGACATACAAGCTCAATCTGGGTTATGTGTACTGGCCACAATTGACATACAAGCTCAATCTGGGTTATGTGTACTGGCCACAATTGACATACAAGCTCAATCTGGATTATGTGTACTGGCCACAATTGACATACAAGCTCAATCTGGGTTATGTGTACTGGC